>JAPFFP010000070.1:344446-365665 GCA_026153255.1 Solanum medicagineum
TTTCATTGGCTGTTAACAGAACTATATTTTGAATCAAAACACATGAAATCAATTTGTTAAATCTATAAGTTTTGTAGAGCATATATAAGTTTCATAGAGATGCATGAACAGTTTTCCATCAAGGATGGTTCTGAATGCTTGTGTATGTGGAGAACATGTTTACTTCGTAGAACAGTTGGGATATTTGGGACATGACATTCGCTATGCATGATGTGGTTGCTCTGATAGAACTTAGTTGAGATCCTCCAAAGGGATATCAATTGCTGTCCATGGTTTAAATATAGTTGCTCAAGTGCCTTATTTTTCTGGTGGAATCTAGGGAATGAAATAGTTAAAAAGAACTGTAAAGTCCTTTAGCTCCTTGGAGGTCGAAATATTTGTGAAGCCATTTAGCACCTCCTTCTTGATGCCCCGTGTTTTCAACATATGGATGACCACTGCATCCCACTCTTGTAGTCTACTTTGAAACTTTCTGCATGGTTGTGTCAACAATAAAGAAGTGCAATGTGCATTTGTTTGCTTTATGTTCATTTCCTAGTTGAAGGAGAGTCTTAGCGTAATTTGTAAAGTTTCTGCCTTTTGACCAAGAGGTCACGGATTTGAGCTGTGGAAACCACCTCTTGTAGAAATGCAAGTAAGGCTGCGTGCAAAAGATACCTGGCCCTTCCCAAGACCCTATGCATTGTGGGAACTCAGTGCATCGGGCTGTCTCTTTTTGGTGCATTTTCCAGTACAAAGTGAATAAGCGTTGTCATTGGGCTGTATAGTGCCACCTTATTGCAGTTGCAGTGCATTCCAATTAGTTCTTATGTGTTTCTTTTCTTTGTAGAATGAAAATTGTTTCTGTAAAGAAATCCTGCATCCCTATATTTGACATGCTCGTCACGTTCATTGCAGCGTTTGGTCGCTTTCCAGCTTTGGAAATACATTCTATGAGTGAAGGCAGAACTGGATCTTCATCAGATATCTCTTTCTCTACTCCTCCATCTATAAACCTGTCAACGGCCTCGGATGAAAAGAGGGATTTGAATACTACTGAGTCAGCAGAACGACCCCCACTCTTTGATCTTCCAAAGGAGGCAACTGTAAATACATCAAAGAAAGTGAGACAGCCAGACATTTGTTCTAGTTCCCATACAGGAGACATATTGGCAAAGGAATCCATCTTATCAGATAAAGCTTCTAGCTCGTGTGTCGGAGTTGATCTAGCTAAAGCTGATGCTGGGCCAACTAGCTATTCAAGTTGTCCTTTGAAGAAGTTCAGAACCAATGATGGAATTCAGTTTCATTCAATGAATTCTGACTTGATGGAGGCAGCAATTTTGGATTTGGAGGAACTCGTAAACAAAATTAAATGGCTGAAAGGACTGCTCGAGTCCAGAACACCCATGTCCGGTGATGCCAGGCCTTCATGGAAGTTTGTGGAACATCATTTCCGTTCCGGAAACAAATGATGGATGGTTTCAAGATATCAGTGTGTCATCCCCTTGCCCTTGAGAAATGAGGCTTGAGGCTTCTACAACGCAATTGCTCGTTTTATACATCTTTCATAGCTTAGGAAAGCCATACTGCCATGAAGTTTGAACATATCCCAGGTTTAAGGCTTCAAGTCCCATTGCGATGATGCAAAGCTAGTGCCGTGCCAGCAACGCTCAAACTGATATTCTGCTTCACTCAGGTATGATTTAGAGATGCTCCAACAAGCACTTCGCTTGAGATTTCTGCGCGTTGTTGGGTCGATGGATGATGTGATCAACAAAAGTGTACAAGTTCAATTGGTGCACAGGTATTGTGTGACTAGTTGCTAGCTGCAGCATCTTTTTAACCAATGTATAGTGGAACTAAACAAGAAGCTTGTATTGAGTAGTTAAAATACCTACAAGAAATTCTGCTCTTTCTTGTCGTATTTTGCAGACAAGGAAACAACTGATTGGTTTTTCTAACTCTCTTTAAAAGAGACTGCTTTCAAATTCAAGATTTTCGCCAAGGGGATTTAAGAATTTGTAATATAAAGAAGTAAAAGACTTTAATAAGGGTATCATATTCAGTGATACGACTTCCGAGTAATAATTTCAACTTTATATAGCAAACTGTCATATTCAATGTAATTTTTCAAAGTGCAAGCTTAACAAGAATAAAATTATGGTGAATGATGGTACTAAAAAAATCAAGGATTAAATTTAAAAAATATCACGAAAGATGTACAAATTCTTGATAACAATCCTCGAGAATTTGGGTTAAATGTAATTTCATTAAGAGGTTAATAATGACAAATACTTCTCAATCGTGTTTTTCATTAACACAAAATGCTAATTAAGGTTTTCTTTTCTAAAAAAAGCTATTATTTTGTCCTTGTTTATATATTTTAAGATACAAGTTACTTTTTTAAAATGTTTACTCTATTTTGGTAACCAAATCTTCTCATTTAAGTTGAATTCAGTCTTTTGTTTAATTTTTCATCAAATATTTGATACTAACATTGAAATTTAATTAATTCAAATTTTCATGAACTGGCTGACATTTGAGCTTTAGTGTTACCTATCAATGAAGTCAAATACAAATGTATAACTTGTATAGGTCTTAACCAAATTCTTTCATATAAGTCAAATTCAATCTTTTTTTATTTTTGTATTAGGTATTTGATGTTTATATTAAAATTTGACTATTTCGAAATTGTATGTATAGAACGCTATTTGAGGATTAGCATTCTCTATCAGTATTTTTTTCATTTTCATGAGTCAAATTTAGATTTTTTTATTAAAGAAGAAATAATCTCGTCACATATTTTTCAATGATGTTCTTTTCAATTATGTAAGTATTCGTTGAGTTAATACCCCCACTCTCAAAGGGACAAATAGTCAAATGTTAATTTTGGAACGCATACAACTTTGAATATTATGTTAGATCATAAGGTCCAATACCTAGATATCTGTGCACATGAGTTAAAAAATACCTAACAAATCCAAAATTAGTTGTCATTTTCTTTATTAAGTGAAATCTCTCTCCAAATTTTGTGTGGGGAAGGGAGTAGAAATAATAGACGACAGAGTTTTTCTTGAAAATAAAATGAAATATTGTGGTTTTAATTTGATAAAGCACAAAAAATTAATGAAGGTTTTGTTAATTAGAAGTTTTTGAATTTGATCTTAAAAAAGGAAAAACTTATGCGACGTAGTAAAATAATGATAATAAAAAGTTTAAAGCAAATTATGCGTGAGAAGGATTGTATAGCCTCATACATGGATTTTTTAAAAATTTAACTTTTTTAATTACTGTTAGATGGAAAAGGTACACATGTGAGCAATTTTTATAATGATAGAAATATATGTGAGGTATTTTTATAATGATAGGAGTATACGCGAGTCACTATTATAATGAATGATATATCAACTCTAAATGACAAAATTAAAAGATATTAGATTGTTTTTCCAAAAAAGTATATATCATTGTTGAAATAATTTTATTTTATTTTATTTTGACAACAAACACTTAAATTTGTCATTAGCTGACAAATAAGTACTTACACTTTGATATGCATATTTAACTACCTCAACTTATATTCACAATGTTATTTAAAACATTCCAACTCATAGAATGAATATTTAGACATCGTCAGAATTTATATGTCACGTCAACTTCAGTTATCAACAAAATTTAGTACAAAAGAATTGAACTATTTGATTATCATTTGCTAATTAAAATCACATTACTCTTAAAATTAAAGTGCTTAATTATGAACTAAATTCAAATTTGAGAGTTAAAATTCTTATTTGTCAAATGATTTCATTTTTCTAAACAAAGAAACTTAATTTTTAATCTTATTATATAAAGGCCAAATTATGAAAGTGGTCATTCGATATTTTGCTTTACCAAATATAGGCCCATTTGCAAAATTATTGATTTTTTCTTTTTAAAACTGATAACTTTGAATTATTGAAATTGGCCAAGTACTTGTTCAGTTGGTTTCGTCTTCCTTTGTCATTCTTCCTTTCTTCTTGTCTTTTTGTTTTAAAAAAAAAAATCGGCCTACCAGAAATATAAAGTGTTTTCGAATAAATTATATATTAAAAATTTTGAAATATTGAAAGGCCCCCGTATTTAAATTATAGGGACTGTTTAGAGGTTATTTTGAGTAAATTATCTTCTTTCTCTTCTCTTTTTTTATTTACGTAAATTATCTTGAACAAATTATATTTGAAGAGACTTGAAACATCAAGAGAATTTCATATTTATATTTTAAAAATATTTAAGGTAATTTTAAGTTAATGAAAATTGAATGATCTCCCCACTTGTGGGATTATACTGGGTATGATGATGATGATGATGATGAAGGAAATTGAATGATCAATGTATACTTCATCTTAATTCAATTATATTTAATTTTTTGAGTGTATCATCATATATAACTAACATATAGTATATATATGTAAAATATTGCATGCTTAATGTACAAGTTGTATATTTTTGATAAATCATATTACATGGTTAGTAACTTAGTATATACTTCCTACATTTTTTTATGTATATATTAACATGACACACTCTCTCTCTATATATTTTTGTATTATAAGAGAAAGTGCTATATGCAATAATTCGTAAATCACGGAGGAGGTAATTTGGATTAGTCAAGTTTGTTGCGATGAAATCAAATGACAAAGAATTTAAACTTGAAAATTTTAATATAAAAATCTCAAGTCCTAGTCACTGTTATAATATATTATTTTATTATATATATTTGAAATTATTCCTCTATAAAAAAAGAAAACTCGGATTTACACAGACCTTGTTTCACTCTTCTTCTTCATTTTGAAGAAAAAATGGAAACACTTCCTCCTCTGCAAAAGTGCAAAGTGCACAAATTTTCAGCCATAGTAACCAGAACTCACACTTTGATTCACTCAGTCGCAATACTCTTCATGCTTTACTACAGACTAATAATCAATCTCAAGGAAATTCAAATCTCATTCTTACCTTTTTGGTTTCTAATTTTCGCTTCCGAGTTGATTCTCTCCTTCCTGTGGATCCTCAACTCAGCTCATCTATTCTCTCCAGTTTCTCGCTCTGTTTTCCCGGAAAACTTACCGCCGGATGATGAACTACCGGCGATCGACGTATTTGTTTGTACGGCGGATCCGATAAAGGAACCGGCCTTGGGAGTTATGAACACTGTTTTATCAGCGATGGCGATTGATTATCCGCCGGAGAAGGTATCGGTGTATCTTTCCGACGACGGCGGTTCGGTTTCGACGCTGTCTGCAGTTCGTGAAGCGTGGAGGTTTGGGCAAGTATGGGTCCCGTTTTGCCGGGAATTTGTAGTTAAGAGGATTTGCCCTGAGTCGTTTTTTCAAGCTGATAATGATGATGAGATTAATGGCGGCAAAGATTATTTGCTAGAAAGAAATAATATTCAGGTCGGTTAGGATAAAGTTATTCTGGGATTATTAATTAATTTTTATTAATTATAATAATATTTTTTTATAATATTAAATTTATTATATTTAAGTTATTTTACTTTTTTTTTAAGATGTGTCCAGTTGATAAATAAAAATATATTTAAAAATAATATTTTTTTTGTCTTTGTGAGACGTAAATGTATAAGAAAAATATTTAAAAATAAAATTTAAAGTATATTTAAAATAAATATTTTATTTTAAATGTTGAACAATTTAATTATTTTGAAATCTTTCGAGGAATTTCAAAATTTTAATTAATTTGACGAGGTAGTAACTATTAGTCGGATAAAGGAGTTTCTTATTTGAGCACTGAACCACGATATACGAATCCGAATGATCTTTTCAAACTTGTCACTACACTAGAGGCCACTTTTTTAATCTACATTATCTTTCAGTTTCGAAGAATAAATTATTAATTATTCTTCACCACATATGGTCCACAGAAAATGTAGTTTGTCTCATCGGTGGTAAACAATTAAACGAAGATCGGATTTAATTTGATTTATTATTATCTTTGAAGAATCTTTCAGAAATAATTATTTTTGTACAATCTCTTAGAAATTGTAATTACATTAGTTAAGTCTAATACAACTAGCTTAACTGAGAAGACGTTGATACGAGAATCAATCTGTGGCCTTCCTTAAGATATTTCTAATTATATAGTTTAATAAGTTATTATCTTTGTTTATATATATTTATAATAAATATTGAATTTCCTTAATTTTTTCATTTGTTAAATTCTTTATATTTTGAATTGTCTTTGATAAAGTATTTTGGCGCCAACATCCTTATTAGTTATATAGGAGGATATTAATCGGTAATTAGCATCTATGTGCACAGAAAGAGTACGAGGAGTTCAAGGAGCGGCTGAAGAAAACTCAAGAAAATGGCGGGGCAAATGATACAGGAGTTCACTTTGGCCCAAATCGTGATACTGTTATTGAGGTACCGTGAAAAATCGGTATAAATAGTCGTTCATCTAAATTAGCAAAAAAACATATAAATATAAACAAAATATATGTATATATAGGCATATTAGCCAGCAAATAGAAATATTTTTCAACAAGCATCAAGCAGCTATATTAAAATATCTAACTAATTCGATTTTTGTTCAATGTTTAATTTTTATATTAGGGTTCTGACTAATTCAAAATTTTCTTGCAGACAATAGGAAAGAGAGGTTGTGGAATACCATCTCTTGTTTATGTTTCAAGGGAGAAAAATACTTGTCATCCCCACCATTTCAAAGCTGGAGCCCTCAATGTTCTTGTATTACTCTCTTTCACCCTTTCCATAAATAGCTATTTATTTGTACTTTTTTGTCGGTGTAAAAAAAAATCTCACATTTTTATATTAGTATTTTTTTGTTTCAATTATATGAACTTATTTAATTTGATACAAAGTTTAATAAAAGAAAAAAAACTTTAGAAATTTATAATTTTAAACTTGTCCTAACGTTTGTGCGGCTATAGAAACTTCTCAATAGGCAAATGAGAAGATTAAGTTGTGTATTTCCAAATTTAGAAAGACAATTTTTTCTAAAACAAACTAAAAAAAAGGGTCACATGACATGTTTTTAATTCCAAATTTCTTTTTTTCTTTTACCCCATATGATACTGTCAGAATGATATGGCATGTTTTGAATAATAAGATTCAAAAATCTATTTTGTACTAAACTTATTATTACAAAATTTCTATTTTAATCTTGATGATGGTTTTATAAGCACATAAATATTGTGGAATGTTTATTACATAAGTTTAACAAATCTTCATTTTTTCTTACTAGAAAATTTCAAAATTTTCTTTATCTTTTTATTACACTCCCTTGAGTGCTATAACATGTTTAAGATGATAAGTTTCAAAAATCTTTCATTATATTGTTCAACATTTTGTCGAGTAAAGTTAAGATTCATAAAATAAAACAAAGTATATTTTCTTTTTTAAAAAAATATTAAATGTGACTAAAAGGGGCGAAGGGGTTCATCTGCACTTTCGCGGTGAAAAATTACATTGTCTATACATAATTAAAATTAATTTTTATATCATAAATAAAATAGACTGAGTATATTTTCTTAAAAAAATATTGATTATGACTAACAAGGGTGGAGCCAGGGCGAAGGGGCTTCATCTACACCTCCTACGGCAGAAAATTACATTGTTTATATATGATTAAAATGATTTCTTATACCTATATAATAAATGTTGAATTACCTTTAAAACTTTTCATGGATTTACTTCCTTCATATTTTGGAATTTGAACCCACTTAGTGAAAATCATGGATCCGTTATTGGTGACTAAGCGTAATAATTATATGATTTTTTTTTCTATTTGTAGCTTAGAGTATCTGGAATCATAAGCAACTCACCATACATATTAATGTTGGATTGTGATATGCACTCCAATGATCCGTCTTCAGCTAGACAAGCAATGTGCTTTCACCTTGATCCCAAAATCTCTCCCTCACTTGCATTTGTTCAGTTCCCTCAAAGATTTCACAACATTAGCAAGAATGATATTTATGATTCTGCCCTCAGAGCTGTTTTTGCGGTAACATTTTCATATTCATATATGATTTTGAATTTTATGTATTGAAGTTTTTGAGATGTTTTACTTGAGCTGTTAGGGAATATCTAGGCGATAGCGGAAGCGCGATATTGAAAAGTATGAATAACTTGGGCAAGATAATAAAATGGAGATACAGATTTAACATGGTTCACCCAAAAATATTAGGCTACGTCCACGGACGACAAAGAGCAAAATATCACTATAATAAAGAAGTGTACAACAAAACCTCACTGGGCCTTAGCACTACGAGGATATAATTTTTGTGTATCACTCAGTGATATATGTGGAGAGGAGTGATAAAAATAAAAGGAGTATTACAATACTCACAAAAATACACAATGTGTATCTCACAAACTCTTAGACTCTCTACATTTTTGGATTCTAGATGATCAAATGAAGGAGCTAAAGAGCTCCTTTTATAGGCAAAACTTTGCCTATAATTGTTGAAAAAACTCAACAAAGTTGGCAAAGTTGGTGGCCAACTTTGTTGAGAATGGCATGCCTAATTTGACAAATTAGGCAACGAATTTTGAAAAAATTTTTGGTAGCCAAATTTGTTGAAAAAACTTGGGTCAAATTTCAACATGAGCCCAAGGCCTATTAGGAACTTCTTTGTCTCTCCGATACAAGGATAAAGTTTGAGAATACTCCACCCTTCCCCATACCTCACATGTTGGATTGTTGACATTAAGAGGTCGTTTGGTAATACTAACAAAGATAATGCATGCACTAATTAGGTTGTGTATTACTAATACCATCAATTTCTAGGTATTAGTAATGCAGGAGATTTAATGCATGCATATTTGTGGAGGTTAAAGACCCAATTGCCCCTCAACTTTTGTTTACATCTTTTCACCATATTTGTGGAGGCCAACAAATAATTTTAAAAAAAAGTTATGCAATGGATGTTATTTTTAATCCACCAAATCAAACAATGCATAAAAAGTATTTCATTATAATTAATGCAAGCATTACTCATTTAGTATTATTTTTATACATTCTACCAAACTTATTTAGATTTTCTGGTCGGTGGAAAATCTACAGATTTCTAATAAATCTATATCAAATACTAGATGTATAATAAAGATTTTGGTGTATATTTAGGTCAAGTGGCCAGGGATGGATGGGCTTATAGGACCTATGCTATCTGGCACATGCTTCTATATGAAGAGGAAAGCTCTATATGGGACTGCTATACACAAAGGTATTGCTCATCAATTATGAAAGATCTTAAGTTTCGTACATGGTCAGTATGTGGAACAAGAATTGATAAATGTGGTGTCCGGAGCAGCTTCTGTGCACTGTGACTTACTCCACTCATTAGTAACATGTATCAAGTAATTTTGTCGACCAATGTTGGAACAGATAGGGAAGAAATCACCTAGTAGTTATCTCCGCTGGAATGTGAATTTGAGACCTCATGGTGCTCAACTCAACCACTAGGTCACACCATTGGGTGAAGTTTATGAATTTTTATACAAGGGGAATAAGTTGAGTTACAATAATGTGTAATCTTAATAGCAAACAAAGCTGATATAGTAATATATGTAAAATGGAGTAATAACCTGCTATTTATGTTGGTCGAACTCTTCAAAAATGCAGACAGGTGTATGTTGGATTCTTCGACAACATTTTTAGAGAACCCGAACAACATATCCTACTATAGTTGGTTAAGATGAATTGATAGTGCATAATTTGCTATAAATCAATCATGAAAATGTTCTCTAATAATTCTTGACAAATTTGTCTCATATAGTAAATTTGTTTTCCATATATACTCTGAAGTAATCACAATTCTTTTTAACTTTTTAATCAGACATGGATCTTACTGAGCTGAAGAAGTGTTGTGGTTCCTCAAATGAGTTTCTAAATACTGTTATTACAAGCATTAATGATAAGCAAT
Organism: Solanum medicagineum; assembly: GCA_026153255.1. Lineage (NCBI taxonomy): Eukaryota > Viridiplantae > Streptophyta > Magnoliopsida > Solanales > Solanaceae > Solanum > Solanum medicagineum. The sequence goes on from JAPFFP010000070.1 coordinate 354,369, forward strand.
ATGACACTATCATCAAGGAATTTGCTGACGATAAGATCCAAGAAGCAAAATTTTTAGCCTCTTGCACCTATGAAGAGGAGTCACAATGGGGAGAAGAGGTAAGTCAACAGTCACATTAATGTTGAAATTAATTATGTATAATTTAAAGGTGGTATAGGTGGAGTGGTCAAATTTGAGTGAGCAAAAAGGGTCAAATTGATAAATGGTTTATGACCCGACACCTTCACAGTTTCTTGGGTCAAAATGGCCAAATAATGGGTCGTAGCTCAACCCCCAGTATGACCAATCTTCCCTAAATAGAATGTGAATGCTAATGTAATTTTAACTAATTATTAGCATATTTTCTCTCAAATTTGTGTAATTCCAATTCTCCAAATTTTATTTTATATACTTTGTTTTGAGTTACATTTTGACACAATAATTTGATGGGTCATTTCGAGTTCAATCCATTGGATCAAGTCAACAAACATGTTAATTATGATAATCAACGTGACCTCTTTTAACTTGGGTAGTTGGGCCAAGGGAGGAGCTAAAGGTGCAAGGGGTCCATCTAAGCCCCTTCCACCGTAAAATTACATTATTAATGAGGTCAAAAATAGTTTTTGATGTATATAGAGCAGATGGTGAGGATTTCCCAAAAATTAAATTGCTATGTAAGGTCAAAATTATTTGAATTCTCTTACCTTCTTAACATTTCTACTTCTTTATATTTTAAATCCGTTGAGTGAAAATCCTGACTCTGCCACTAAATCGAATGATTTACCTAAAGAAATGGATTGATTTTGCTTTTCCACCTCTAGCATAACTCTATCAATTCTTCAGTCTATCAGATTTGTGCCAACTTTGATCGACTTCATTTATATATATAGATAGGATTCCTGTACCATTCAGTGGTGGAAGACTACCTCACAGGTTTCACCCTGCACTGCAAAGGCTGGAAATCTGTGTTCTATAACCCTTCAAGGCCAGCATTTTTAGGCAGTAGTACAACAAATTTGAATGACACATTAGTTCAAGGCACAAGATGGAATTCTGGACTAATGGAAGTTCTTTTCTCAAGATTTTGTCCCCTCATCTATGACTTGAAATCAAGAATGCCTCTTCTTGAAAGAATGTGTTATGCTTACCTGGCTTTTCAGCCTCTCTATTGCTTCCCAGCTTGGTTTCTAGCTATCATTCCTCAGCTTTGTCTCCTAAATGGCGTTCCCGTTTACCCTAAGGTATGAGGATTTAACTTATATACATTGATAATGCAAAAATATTTTGAAAGATCGGTGAATTTTAATGTGCTGCAACAAGTAAAAGTGTATGTGTCATTTTTCGATTGGTTTTTTAGCTATCATTCCTCAGCTTTGTCTCCTATATGACATAAACTTACCTGCACCTGATTTCTCATCAAACCAATAGATACATGAGAATTGATATGGTTTGTCTTGAAAATAGAGTATGTAGTTACTATTGGATTTAAGTTACATGCACGGGCGATTTTAAGATTTTTCTATGCTATCAGCGAATTTTAACCTGTGATAGCAGGTTAGGTACCATTTTTATTAGATTTTCAGTTGGTGCTTATAATCAAGAGATTTACCTATAGTTATCTATTAAGTGACCAGATTTTGTGAAGCTTTATTTTACTCATCAGTCTGTAAAACTTAACTCATTATTGTTATCTTTTATATGACCCGATAGAGTAAAATTCCTATTCCACTATCAATATATAGAACTTAAATTAAAACTTTGAAATAGACTTTATAGTAACTATCTTATATTTTCACAGGTCTCAAGTCCATGGTTCATTGTATATTCTTTTCTTTTCTTGTCAACACTTTGCAAATACTTATGGGATGTTGTCAACACTGGAGGGACAATGAGAACATGGTGGAATGAATGGAGGGTATGGATGATAAAGTCAATAACCGCTTATTTCTATGGAACTTTGGATGCAATCTTGAAGTTATATGGCTTCAGAAAAGCAAGTTTTTTGCCCACAAGTAAAGTTGTTGATGATGAACAATTGAAGCGATACCACATGGGAATTTATGATTTTCAAGCATCTAAAATGCTAATTGTCCCTTTGGTTACATTAGTCATATTGAATATGATTTCCTTCACTTGGGGAGTTATTCGAAAAGTGATTTTTGAAGGGAGATTGAGTGATTTGTTTGGTCAAGTGTTCCTCTCATTTTTCATCTTGATGGTGAATTATCCTATAATTGAAGGGATGATATTGAGGAAAGACAAAGGAAGCATTCCACTCTTTGTGACTTTATTGTCTATTTTGCTTTCTTTTTGTGTTTTGCTCTTTGGTTCAATTTTTGTTAGGTAAGATGAAATATTAGCTTAAGATAGACAAAAGACTTATTGATCTCTATTTTCCACTTCTAGCATTGTCTAGCTTCCCATATCAGTATTACTATCTCTATCTTTATCTTCGATATTATTATTATTTGTTGTTTCCTTTGCTTCGGCTCATATTATTTGTTGTTCCTACCGTTCTTTTCTCCATTATTTTCAACATGACTTCTTCACTACAGTATTTCCTCTTTTCATACTGATTTTATATGCTTTACTTGAGCCGTGATCAATCGAAAACAACCTCTCTACCTTCACAAAGTGGAGGTAAGGATGCATATGCACCACTTACCACTCTCCCTAGATCCCACTTATGGGATTATACAGGGTAGTAGTTCAAATAATGTCGGAACAAGCCATCAATTATTTAATCATTACGTAATGAAAATAACTGATAAATTTTCTCTGATAATAAAATATATTTACAGGCTAAACTGCCCAATTTAGAGGAGGTGCAGAACCATGTACCTTGGATATCCCTATTGCTCAATAACTTGCAGCAAAATCTTTGAATCAAACCCGGAGAAGCGGACATTATTAATGTCTGGGTCTCTGATGTTGACGTTGTGTTAAAAGCTGTTCTGAACTATCAAACAAATGCAGAAAATTAGGAAATTACCATAACGAATTTACCTGATTCCAGCAATGTGCAAGAACTGAAAGAAGCTCCAAGTTGCAGTTGCCACTCCATGCAGTCTTCAAAACTGAAGCTGTTGATACAATCCAATAACGTGTTTTGCTGGTGCTCATACCAGCATATGTAGTTTAATCCAACAAGAAGCTCACAAACAGATGCCTTCATCTTGTCACAATCAGCGAAAAACAATGTCTGAAGCAGGAGCATGTTTATCCTTTTAATGATTTGCTGCTGCTCAAAATTGCGTTCACTCTGCCATCTGATCATGTTATGTGCCAACAAAGAGAGCCATTTTAGTATCTCCTTGAGCCTATCTATCCAATTATGCATAATAGCCACATCATACATGTCCAAATCACTCATACAAGTTTCAGACTAGTCTATAAAATCCTTCTTAAGCTTGTTGGTAACATCTGATATAAATCATCCCTAGCTTCCTAGCCAACCAGATGAGGGTCACAAAGCAACTTCTCTATGATAGTAATCATGTTCGCATAATGCAAGGCTAGAGCAGAGCCTCTGACTGTCGTAGGAGGTGCATACAGTGTTACCCTACTTTTCGGACCATGTTTTGCAGCATTGGCTATACAACTCTTCAGCTGCTTTGCATCTCTATTGAAACGAAGAATACTTAGGGACCTATCAAAAGAACCTCGAACATTACATTATTTCTCTTCAGACCACTTGAAACACTACAAGATCCGGAAATCTGTCTACTTCTGTCATCAGAATCAAGATCATAATCGTCGTAAAATTAACTCAGCTGACTATAAGAATTCTTACTAAGATTATGTAACAGTGAAAACACCAAATACTACTGCTATTACTTGAAGAGAGGACTGGCTTACAACTGACTCAATTTCATGGAAAATAACCAAGGAAAGTAACGATACAATGCTGTAAAATAAGATAGAAAAGAAGGGGGATGAGAAGCTCAGATTTCATAGAATTGGGGATGAGAGGCTCAAAGAATTCCCTTAACAAAATAGTCTCCCCTTTTTGCTAATGCTATCACTTCTTTTATAACTAACTCCTGCTACCCACATGCTCTTTGATTCCTTCATGCCATTTACCCCAACTTTAATTCGAAATCCTCTAATTTTTTTGGCTTCCTCTTCACTCGTGTACTGTGCCTAGCTGGCACAATTGGTTCTGCCACGTTGGTGTCCAGCTCACTATTTCTATTCATAACAATACTCCGCTCCTCAATGAGAACTTTGTCCTCAAGGTTCAAGATAGGAGGAACACAATTGGCTAAGTTTAAAGGAGTAATTGTTGAGTTGGATTGCCGACGCAACGTCGCAAAACAGACACATGAAAAACAGAGTGAATCCGGGCAGTCTCAGGCAATTCCAATTTGTAAGCAACCTCCTCCACTCGTTTAAGAATCTGAAAAGGCCCAAAGAAACGTCTATCCAACTTGTGAGAAGGCAGCCCCCAATAGAAGTTTGACGATAAGGTTTTAATTTGACATAGACCCTGTCGCCAACTGCCAATGTGACCTCCATATGCTTGGTATCCGCAAACTTCTTCATGCGAGCTTGAGCTTTGCTAAGATTCTGCTTGAGCAAAGTCAAAACCTCATCTCTTTGGAGCTTCGACTAGGTCATTGGAAGAACTCCCCAAGATATAACGAGCAATGGTAGGAGGTTCACGCCCATACAAAGCCTGAAAAGTGGTCATGCCCGCTGAAGATTGATAGGAAGTGTTGTAGCAATACTCAGCCCATGGTAGCATAGCAACCCAATCTGTAGGAACATCAGCCACAAAACAACGCAAATATTGCTCAACGCATTTATTAAGAGTTTCAGATTATCCATCCGTTTGAGGATGATAGGCGGTGCTCATAGCAAGCAAGGTCCCTTGCAATCTGTTGATCTCCTGCCAGAAAGAATGTAAAAAATACTGCGAGAAGGACCATGAAGATGAATAATATGAGTCACAAAAGCTTCCGCAGTTGTATTAGTGGTAAAAGTCGAAGCCAATGGGATGAAGTGTCCATATTTAGATAAACGATCCACAACAGTCATAATGGAGGATTTTCCTTTAGAACTGGGCAAGGAAGTGATAAAATCCATGGCTATTTCCTCAACTACCAACTCAGGAATAGGAATGGGCTGTAAGAGGCCAGCAGGAACCTGGTGAGAGCTTTTCATTTGTTGGCAAACTTGGCAACAAGCAACATAAGTCTGAATGTCCTTTCTCATGTGTTTCCAAAAGAAATTTGATACCAAACGATGATAGATACGAGCTGTCCCAGCATGTCCACCTACAGCAGTAGAGTGAAACCCATATAGCAGGCGTTGGCGTAAAGGAGAGTCATCTAGGATAACCAATCTTCCACAATAAAAGAGAAGTCCATCATGAAAAACATAACCAGTCGAGTCAGAGGACTGTGTAGTGAGAGCCTGTTGAATAGCTAATAGGCCGGGTGGGATTGATTCAAGGCCTTCAGTTCCTATTCCAAGGCGAAAGTTTGAACCGAAAGAGCCAAAAGAGTGGCATCTGGTAGCCGAGATAAAGCATCAGCAGTCTGGTGTTGCCTTCCCGGTTTATACAATATGTAAAAATCATAGCCGACTAGCTTAGTAAGCTACTTTTGCTGCTCTGGTGTTTGTATGGTCTGGTTGGTCAAATTCTTAAGCAGCTACTGATCAATGAGAATGGTAAATCGACACCCTAAAAGGTACTGCCTCCATTTGCCTACTGCCTGAGTGACAGCAAACATTTCACGATGATAAGTGGACGCCCTCTGCATTCTAGAGCTCAACTTTTGACTAAAGTACGCAATGGGATGACCTTGTTGGGACATGACAACCCCTATGCCTTGCCCTGAAGCATCCGTTTCTACTTGAAACTCTTGAGTAAAATCTGGAAGCCTTAAGACTGGTGTACTGCTCAACTTGTCCTTCAGGGTTTCAAAAGCTGCTTGAGTTAACTCTGTCCAATGAAATGACTCCTTTCGTAGCAAATCAGTCAAAGGCCCCGCCACACTAGCATAGTGATGAATGAAACGCCGATAATACGCAGTTAGCCCTAAAAAACCGCGCACACCTTCACCGACTTAAGGACTGGCCGCTGTTGGATGGCGGTGATTTTATCAGGATCAACAGCAAGTCCTTTGTGAGAAATCACATGACCCAAATAAGCAATAGTCGTTTGGCCAAATACACATTTCGCCTGCTTAGCCACCAATTTGTGAGAGCGAAGAAGCTCTAAGACAACGGTGAGATGCTCCAAATGTGACTTCCAGTTCGCACTATAAACAAGGATGTCATCAAGGAAAACCAACACAAAACGCCGTAGACAAGGATGAAAGACCTCATTCATAGTAGCCTGGAAAGTAGATGGTGTATTGGACAACCCAAAGGGCATTTCCCGGAACTCATAGTGCCCCTCATGAGTTCGAGAAGCTGTTTTAGAAATGTCCTCAAGCCTAACACGAATCTGATGGTATCCTGATAACAAATCGAGCTTCGAAAAAATAATTTGATCCATGAAGCTCATCAAACAACTCATCAATGGTGGGTATAGGAAAACGATCACGTATAGTAATGGCATTCAAAGGACGGTAATCCATACAAAAATGCCATGTACCATCCTTCTTTTGTACTAGAAGCACAGGAGATGAGAAAGGGCTGGTACTCGGCCGAATAACCCCATCATTAAGCATATCTGTCAGGAGTTTCTCCATAATTTGCTTTTGAAAATAGGGGTAGCGATATGACTTGACATTCACTGGTTCAGCCCCAAGTGTTAAATGAATGGCATGATCCTGAAATCTCACAGGTGGTAAGCCTTAGGGCTCTTGGAAAACATCAGTAAAGGAGTCCAGTAGAGGGGTTAACAGAGGAGGCTCCGTAATGAGGGCGGTGTTACCAGCATTAGCTACTGTGAAGCAGAAAAGAGAAGCAATGGCATCGGTAGTGGCCAAACGACGCAAACTATGGAGTTGGACGGATTGTAGCTCAGTTGGGGAGTCACCCACCCAACGAACACGGGAGCCATGCAAGGAAAATTCGAAGATTCGAGCAGCATAGTCAGTTACAACTGGGCCTAATGTTGCTAACCAAGAGACACCCAAAACCACTATCAGCTCCATGGAGGGATAAAACATACAAATCCATAGACAAATCATGCCCCTAAATGTGCAAGGGAACTCCACGCACAACTCCATCACAACGGAGGCGTTGACCACTGCCAACCATCATAAAAAAACTAGGGATGGATTCAACAACCATGTGCAAGTATTTGTTCACTCATGCCTGTATAAAATTATGCGTACTTTCTCCATCCACAAGGATTTGGATTGGGTTACCCTTAACAACACCAGTAAAACGCAACGTTGTTGGCAAATCTCCACCAGACAAAGCTTGATAAGAAATAGAGGAATGGTCTTGTACCTCCATAAGTTGCAAGTCCTCAGCCAAAAGTCCATCAAATTCGAATGAATCCGGCCACTCCATTGAACTCTCCAATTCTTCAGCAAGTAATAATAATTGGGGAAATACCTTACATTTATGAGAAGAAAAAAATTTCTCATTGCAGTTGTAACATAAGCCCTCTCACGAGGACTCTGTAATTCAGCAGGGGAAAGACGTTTGAAGGGTATGCGATTCGGGGGTGTATGAGATAGAGCAGCTGGGAGTAAAGCCGACGATGATGGTTTGGAGGAGTGGTGCATTGGAGTAGGGTTGGGTAAAATGGGATTTTTTTGGCAAAAGCAGGCCGGTTTGAACCTTTCTCAGAGAGCAATCATTGTTCATGTACATGGGCCAGAGACATAGCCTAATCCAATTTAGTAGGCTCATGGGCCACTATTGCCGACTTCATTTCGGGTCGGAGCCCAGAAATCCAAAAATGCACCAACCAGTGCTCACCGATGGGAGTAGTCTCATTGGTGAGAGCTTCAAATCTGCGTCGATATTCCACCACCGTGGTAATTTGTTGTATCTTGGAAAGCCGACCCTCCAGAGCTTCCAACTCTTGTTTTCGAATCGATGAACCAATTTCTCAGCAAAATGGTCCCGATCAATCAACTGCTTATTACGATATAACCAACAGTACCATTCGAGAGCATCACTGTCCAGATAGAAAGAAGCCAAGGGCAGTTTATGATCATCAGCAATACGATAAAAATCGAAATACCGCTCTGCCTGGAAGATCCAAGCCTCTAGATTAATTCCATAGAAGCGCCCCAATTCCACTGGGGCTGCCTTGTGGCGAAGAGTTGGAGGAACTGGTGGTGGCTCGGGGCGGTTCAACCACGGGACCTGCTCACGATAACGATCTAGGTCCTCAACAGGAGCACGAGTAGGCGGAACTAAGGTAGCCATAGATGCTACCAATTGTTGTATAGAGGATCTCAAATCTGCAATTTCTCGAGCAAGTGATATGTCATCGGAACCCTTCATATATTGGTCCGCCATTGGACACTCTAGGATGAAAGCACCAATATAACAGTGAAAACACCAAATACTACTGCTATTACTTGAAGAGAGGACTGGCTTACAACTGACTCAATTTCATGGAAAATAACCAAGGAAAGTAACGATACAATGTTGTAAAATAAGGTAGAGAAGAAGGGGGATGAGAAGCCAAATTTCTTAGAATTGGGGATGAGAGGCTCACTATTTCCATTCATAACAGATTATACAATAATTTTGTTAAAATCTCTCTGTTTGCATTTTTTAGAACTATGTAACTCTGATTACTGTCCGTGTTAAGCCAATAAGCAAATCTTCTAATCTATTAATTGTTTGTTGAACTGATATATTATAATTTACTCAGCCGATTATATATGAAGAATTCTTACTAAGATTATCCAGTAAATTTGTTTAAATCTCTCAGTTTGCATTTTTTAGAACTATGTAACTCTGATTACTGTGCTCGTTAAGTCAATAAGCAAATCTTCTCATCTATTCATTTTTTGTTGAACTAATTGCTATAATTAACTCTGCTGATTTATTATATATGAAAAATTCTTACTAAAATTCTATAGTTAAAGATATATTACGCCTGATTAAGACTATAGTTCAGTTAAATAACAAATCTAGATCATTAATATGTAAATGGACAAGTATACAGCAACATACTGATAGATCTAATCAAATGCCCAGAAATTGAACCAAAAATCCCCAAATTCAGTTTGCTGAAATGCAAAAACATACACCAAAATAGAAATAAATTGGACCGATTAAACGAAGAACCAGAAGCAGAAGGAGATAGATACATACGTATACATATGCATACATGAAAGAGATGAGCACATTCTGATGAAGCCATTTCAGCTCCCGTATAACCAATAGCACAGTTGAATAGAGTTATGCAATATTAGTAACGTGGGTATTGGTTATATATGCATTAGGTACGCAGGTTTAAGTATAAAGAGTGTTTGGCCATCCAGATTTTTTTTTTCACCCGGTGTTTGGTATCAGTCCGACTATATCTGAGTTGTAAGGCTCCATTCGAAGGGAAGCACTATCTATCAAAAAAAATTTTATTTTTGAGGCTCAAACCCAAAACCTACACCCGATTGAAGTCCGGCTATATCTAAGAAGTAGCATTATCTATTGCATCGCATCATTCTGTGGTTCAACCATTCCAAATTGAATGAATACAAAATCAATTTTATCTAACCACGGAGCATTAGTTTCTTTTTTTTTTCCTTCAAACTTACACTAATTTTACATCCAATTAAATACAACTCCATCTATCCTAATTCATATGAGTTATTTTAGCTTGACATGAAACTCTTTTTTAAAAAATTGTAATTTAAAATGAATCATAGTGTAGCTAGAAATTATTTCATTAAGAATAAAATAAGCATCTCAAAATTAAGTTATTGTTAAATATAAAAATATATCATTCTTTTTTGACAAACTAAAAAGAAAAATACATTATATAAATTGAGAAAGAAAAAATATATAATTCAAATTTGCACTAAGCAAAACCAAAGCATACACAACTAAAACCTATCTTAGTTTGTTACTTCAAAAATACTTTACAAAATCCAGGTGGAACGATTGATACTATAAAAATAATAATAATAATAATAATAATGATGATGATCCACCCCTTAGACATAAATTTCTTGCATTTTCTTCATTTCTTTCCACTAATTTTACATCCAAATAAATATAATTGGAATTTTATAAATAAACTAAAATCAATTATCTAAAAAGCATCTTGAGCTCTTCAATTCTAGCAGACCTCACTTCTTCATCAGTCAAAGCTCCAACTATCATCCTTTGCTTTCTTGCTTGCACTTGTTGCATTCTTTCTTCCACTGTGTCCTATATATACACCATTTTACCAAAATAAATAATATGTATAAACTAAATAAAATTGTTAACACAAAATTGTAAAAAGATTTTAATTTTTATTCTTGAATTTAAATGTGCCCAAATAAACACATAAACTATTCAATAAGGTACCTATTTGTTAGTTACGGAGTCAAAACTTCTACACTTAGAATTTAAGGTGCAACATTGCAACCTATCTTTCACCAACACATGTAAATCTTGCATACGAAGGCTTAGAGAGATAAAAGAACATCTCTATCAATGACGGAATCAAGAATTTCACCAAAGGATTCAAAATATGAAGTCAAAGGATTTAACATCTACGAGTTTGAATGCCCCCTTTTCTTAAATCTATCAAGTGTTTAGAAGAGGAACATTTACCTTAACAATGAACCTTCTAACACGAACTGTTTTCTTTTGACCAATACGATGAATTCTCATTATTGCTTGTTCCTCAACTGCAGGATTCCACCATGGATCCTGCAATTATTAAAAGCAAGAACATTAAAAAAAGACTGTAAAAAAAGGCGTTTGGTTGTTTGGTTTGGTTGGGGGTTGATGTGTGTAGACTTACCATGAGAAAGACATTAGAAGCTTCTGTTAAGTTCAAGCCAACACCTCCGGCTCTTAGTGACATTAACAAAATCTGAAAAATAATGAAATTTCAAAAGGTTAGGATTTAAAAGAGCTAAGTAAAAGATTCAAGAATTTGAATAGTGTATTGGTATCCGGTGTTGCTCAGAGTATTGAGAAAATGACATTGGATGCCTGTCGAATCTTCCAAAAGTAGTTCATTTTTGGAGGATTCGACAAGGGAGGTATTTGCTCGTCTCTCCAAAAATGTACTACGTTTTGAGGATACGACAAACATTTTTGTAGAGTCAGAATAACATGGATGATGGGTAGCACTACTTACTGTGTTTTCATTTGTCTCACTGAACTCTTTCAAGACCCTTTCTCTTTGTTTCTGTGACAATTTCCCATCAAACCTCAAGTAACCAATT
>JAPFFP010000070.1:365765-378975 GCA_026153255.1 Solanum medicagineum
TCATAAATTTCACAAAATTTTAGTCTGTACAGAAAATAAACTTTATCATGTCAAAAGCATAAACAAAATACAAACTCCCGCTAAAATGACTCATCATCAAATCTGACAATACCAATATGAGCCACATGCCCATGAAATACTTTAGGCGGTAGACCTTTTGTGAGCGGATCTGCAATCATCAAGTTTGTACTAATATGATCAATCGACACAAGATGACTCTGAACTCTTTCCTTTACAACAAAAAATTTAATGTTAATGTGCTTTGACTTTGACGAACTTTGATTGTTCTTCGAATATAGCTCAACAGATTTATTATTACAATAAATTTTGAATGGTCTCTCTATATCATCGACAATTTGTAATCCAGTGATAAAATTTCTTAGCCATATTCCCTAATTTGATGCTTCATAGCAGGCCACAAATTCAGCTTCCATGGTAGATGAAGCTATTAATGTTTGTTTTACTTTTCCATGAAACAGCTCCTCCAGCCAACATGAAAACATAACCTGATGTAAATTTCCTACTATCAAGTCATCCAGGAAAATTTGAATCGGAATATGCTACGATCTCCAAGTGATCTTACCTCCGATAAGTGAGCATGTCATCTCAGAATATCCTATAATCTCCAAGTGATCTTGCCTCCGATAAGTGAGCATGTAATCTTTAGTCTCTGAAGATACATTATAACCCCTTTTTGCTGCTTTCCAATGATCCATTCCAGGATTACTTAAATATCGGCCTAACGAACTATGTACGCTATATCTGGATGGGTACAAACTTAAGCATACATAACTCTTCCCATTGCTGATGCATATGGAATTTTGTCCATCTCTTTCTTTTCTATGTCCAAATTTGGACATTTTCGTAAATTTATCACCTTTTACCACAAGTGTATCTCCTGGTGCACAGTTTTTCATGCCAAATCTACTTAGCGCCTTTTCAATATAAGTCTTTTGCGATAATCCAAGTATGTTTCTGGTACGATCTCTATGGATCTCTACACCCAAAACATAGGATGCCTCACCAAGATCTTTCATTTCAAATTTGCTAGATAAAAATTGCTTGGTTTAATGCAGTAAAACTATATCACTACTTGCTAGTAGAATGTCATTTACATATAGCACAAGGATGATAAATTTTCTCCCAGTGAACTTGAGATATATGCATTGGTAAATGGTATTTTCCTTAAAACCAAAAGAGGTTATCACTCGATCAAACTTTCGGTACTATTGACGAGATGCCTGCTTTAAGCCATATATGGACTTATTAAGTTTGCATACAATGTGCTTTGAATTTTGAGATTCAAAAGTTTTTGGTTGCACCATGTATATTGTTTCTTCAATGTTTTCATTGAGAAAATAAGTCTTTACGTCCATTTGGTGTAGCTCTAAGTCATAATGAGCTACAAGTGTCATAATGATTCTAAAAGAGTCTTTTGATGAAACTGGCGAAAAGGCCTCTTTAAAATCTTTGCCTTCCTTTTGAGTGAATCCTTTGGCAACTAGATGAGCTTTGTATCTCTCAATATTACCTTTTGAATCACATTTGGTTTTGAAAATTCATTTACACCCAATTGGTTTTGATCGTTGTTGTAACTCGACAAGATCCCAAACGGCATTGTCTTTCATATATTTCAACTCATCTTTCATAGCTTTGATCCATCTAACTGTGTTTTGACATGATTTTACTTCACTAACAGTTATAGGATCATCTTCCAATACCACATCAAAATCATGTTCTTGGAGATAAACGACATAGTCATCAAAAATCGCATTTCTCCTTTCTCTGTTGGATCTTCTTTTAGCCACTTCAACTTGAGGTTGTTGAACATGATTTGATATCATTATGTTGTCTACCAAATCCTGCTCCGCAATTTGATAAACATTTGGAACCGATATCATTGTTTTTTCTATGTAATCTTGATTTAAAGGCTGAAAAATATTTGGTAAAGTGACCATATCATTTTCAGTAGTAGAATCAATATCATCAAATACCTCTTCAAACAAAATTTGTTAGATTTGACCGTTCCTCCCATAATCAATGTCCTCAATAAATTTGACATTCCATGTCTCGATAAAGGATCTGTTTGAGGGGTCATAAAATTTAAAGCCTCTCGACCTTTCAGAGTAACCCACCAAGTAGCAACTAATAGTTCTCAAATCCATTTTTTTATTAGGCTTGTAAGGTGTTGCTTTGGCTGGACATCCCCAGACATGTAAATGCCTAATACTAGGCTTCTTACCAGTCCATAACTTGTATGGGATTTTAGCTACCGCTTTGCTTGGAACTCTGTTTAGTATGTAAACGACAATTTTTAATGCTTCTCTCCAAAGTGATTCAGGTAAAGAAGAATGATTGATCATACTTCTTACCATATCTTTTAGAGTTCAATTTCATATCTCAGATACACTAGTTTGACGCAAAGTTCCTGGCATGGTGTATTGAGGTACAATTTTCATACTTTGCTAGATACTTTGCAAAAGTTCCTGGATGTTATTCACCTGAACCATCATATCTACCATAGTATTCTCCTTCACGATCAAATTTGACAACTTTAATTTCCACGCCTAATTGAGTTTCAACTTCGGCTTTGAAAATTTTGAAAACATCCAAAGATTGTGACTTCTCATGAATTAAATAGATATAGCCATAGCGAGAGTAATCATCTATAAAGTTGATAAAATATTGTTGACCATTCCATGAAGCTATAGTAAAAGGACCACAAGCACCTGTATGTATCAACTCTAAAGGTTCCTTACCCCTTGTAAGTACCTATTTTCCTTGTATTTGTTTGTTTTCCCTTGATGCATTCTATACACATTTTCAAATCTGATAAATCAAGAGAATTAAGAATTCCTTCAGACACAAGCCTTTGTATTCTTTGTTTGAAATATGACCTAATCGCTTATGCCATAACATTGATGAATTCTCATTTATTAATCTGCGCTTAGTACCAAAATTATTGGAATGTAGGTTTTCATTATTGTATGAGGCTTGATGGTTTAATTTATATAATTTATCAATCAGAATACCAGTTCCAATTAAAGTTTAGAGAAATACTACAATTTCCATTTCCAATAGAACAAGTATATCCAGATTTGTCCAAACAAGAAATAGAAATTATGTTCCGTCTAAATGACGGTACAATAAATATTTCCTCTAATTCTAAATAGAAACTAGTACCCAATAGAATTCTAAAGACACCAATAGCCTCCACAGCTGCATATTTCCATTGCCTACATAGATGTATCTTTCAGCATCAATTGGCTTTCGACTCCTTAGGTAATCCTGCATAGTGGCACTTACATGAGTAGTTGTACCCAAATCTATCCACCAAGTGTCACTAGGTACCATAGCCAAATAAACTTCTAAACAAATAAAATTGAGAAGTTTACCTTTCTTTTCATGCCAAGCAGCATACTTGAAACATTCTTTCTTCTTGTGACCAAGTTTCTTACAAAAGAAACATGGCTTCTTTTCCTTAGTATTAAGTGTTTCTTTGTCTGCTGTTTCTTTACTTTTGCTCTTTGTCGCTTATGTGAAACGGTTTTATTTTCAGTGATAGATGTCAAATGAGCACTTTCAATCTTCTCTTGTTTAAGTCTGTCCTCTTCCTGTACAAATTGAGCTATAAGCTCATTCAAAGTCCATTTTTCCTTTTGAGTATTATATGAAACTTTGAATTGACTGAATTGCATAGGAAGGGAGATCAAAATCAGGTGCACAAGTATGTCATCAGACAATTCAAGCTGAAAGGCCCTGAGTTTTGTCACAAGATTAGACATTTCCATAATGTACTCCCTTATGTTTTCTTTACCTTTATATCATATTGAAACAATCTTATTAAGACTACTTGTTTCAACCTTTTCGTTGGCAGCGAATCAGTCTGCGATTTCTTTTAAGAAACCTTTGGCATCTCTATTCTCTTTTATACCACCTCTTAAGGATTTGGAAATTAAGTGTTGCATCATCATTAAGCTCATGCAATTTGATCGTTCCCACTTCTCGTATGCAAACTTTTCTTTATTAGTGCTAGTTTCGTTCAAGTCTGCAGGACGATCAAATCTTAATACATGATCAAGATCCATGCAGCCAAGCACTATCATAATGTGCTTTTTCCATTTCTTAAAGTTTGTGCCATTAAGCACGGGAATTTTGTTCATATTGGTAGATATTGAAGATACTATAAGATAAAAAGAAATATTGCTCACAATTAACATTCAAATAAATCATGTATATGCGAAGATAAAGCAAATCAAACACAACTAAAGTAACAATCATAAATAATTTATAATACATTTATCAAACACACACATATACATAAAAGTGGACCCATCTCAAGATACCTAGAACAACGTTATCATTTAGTCTTTGGACAGAAATAATAACTTGTAAGTAGTACTCTTATACATAGTTCATAAATATTGATTACTAAAACGGCCTAATAATATGACTTTCTTTGGACCGACATATTATTAGCATGTATTCCAAATGTATCACATATTCATGACTATCCATAATCTGGCCAAAATAATTTCTCTTGGGATAATTATTTCACATAGATAAAACGTGTTTCTATGTTTAAAGTAAATAAATTTTAAATAATAGAGGTTACTTTGGCAACATATTATTTTCAACATATTTACTTATGAACTAGAAATATAAATAAAATAACGACATAAAATAAACTAGAATTGTAAGGTTACAAGCATGACCAAATTCGATCATTCAAACGAATTGCAGTAACCCAAAATTACTTCTCCAAAAAAGAAAAAAATATTCTTTAGAAGTTCTACATAAAATGCTGCTTTGCAACAAGTAGAAACTTTTTTCTCATAGTTAGACATTATAATTACTACTCACATTTATTGCCCAAAGTGATGACTATTATTATTATTTATAATCACAAACACTAAAAAACTTAATACATATTAAAACAAAGAAGAAAATAATACTCGTTTCCAGTAACCAATCTGTGGTGCTGCCAACTTAAGTTATTATTATTTCATATGTAAATCTTTCTCTGTATATAAAATGGAAAGTAAAACTTTACTCAATCCTACGGAGAAAGAAGAAGAAGCAAGATGAAACAATAAGCAATTCCTTTAAAAAAACTAGCGAAAGAATGCCAAAGTAAAAAACTTTTCATTTCAATTTATTAAATTTAGTAGAAACTTGTTACATAAAATTGTATTAGCATCATGTCTAATAATTTAACAAGACTATGGCTCTAATACCACTTGTAGGAAAACATGAAGAAATCACTAGGATCACAAGTAAATTACTAGACATGAACATCAATATATAAGAAAGATAAGAACACTAACCTTGTTCGATTGCAATAAATTATTTGAACAACTTGATCTTCTAAACCTTGATGTAGTGTTCTTTTTTTGAGATGGAGAGAAAGAGAAAAAATTGTCTTCTTATTTAGGGACCAAGTATTTAAAGATTCTGCAACACCCTTTCATGAAGTGTATGTCTTTTCATGAAAGATATGTCTTTTCAAGAAAGGTACCTTTTCTAATAAGTTTCCATCATAATTAAAAGAAAAGGTTAATGGATATTTATATTTTATACCCAAATATATATAATACTTTATTAAACAAAAAAGTGCTAATTTAATGATAGCATATCTATGTATAATATATTAATATGTGATTCCACAAATTAAAAATTACTAACAATATGTTGCCACAAACTTTCATTTTTTATTCGAGATCAGGTGCAGAACAAGGAGATTGAAGTCAAACACTTACATGCTGCTAACTAAGTTGTTGATATACTCACCAAGCCTCTACCACATGCTTCCTTTGAGCAGCTCTGTCCCAAGTTGGGAGTCATTAATACTAGCACCAACTTGCGGAGGCGTAATAACACATGACTTTAGCTTTAGTTGTTAGTTACTACTAGACTTAGAGTTTATCTTTATAACTTCCATTAGTTTAGTTTTTTTTCAGATTATATTTTTATTATCCTTTTTTATCTTCAATAGTTATCAGGTAGATTTTGTATATATTAGGAGTCAAATGGGTACAACCCGTTATATACTGTATGTAGATTACAATAATAAACACCGCTTCATTCTTAATATTGCTCCACTCTTTATTACTCAATGTCTTTGGGATGTTGACTATATAGTGCTCAGTGTGATCAAAAGTAAAAGAAAATCTGGGTATCATCATGACTATTAGTGGAAATCCATATTAGATGTGACGGCAAAATAGTTACCAGTATTAGCTTTTTTTCTTTTCAGTAAAACACTTCATTGCATTGCTTTAAACTATGTTTAAGATGTCTGTAAGACATCATTGCATCAGTTACCACACAGCTTGGGAAGGAAAAATCCTATTTGTTTATTAAATAGAGAATTCAGCTCGATTATGAGCTAACACATTCCACATTTGAGGGAATATGTATAAACTTGATTTCTTCAAAAGACTTCATCAATCACCAGACATCCTCACAAATGGTTTCATCTTCCCAAAGCATTTTGTTTTCTTATATATGGATATTAATACGCTTCCTCAAAATGTTTTGTATACTTCCTCAAGCACCCAAAACACTAATAATACTGGTTTAAAAAATATTTTACCTTGATTAACTAAACAAAAAAGTTTCATTACTAGAATAAAAGTACCTCAAAATGCTACAGGCGCCGGTTGTCTTTCTCTTCTTGCTCCTGGAAATCAATTGTTTTCTGCTCGATAGTACATAACTCCTCCTGTAATGAGCGTTTCTCCATTTTTTCTATTTGGCACTTCTTTAACGCCTCTTGCTCCTTTACTAAAGCTTTATGTATGTTTATAGCATACATATTAGCAGAGAGATTTAAGGCCTCCATCTCCTTCTTTAGTACAACATTATCCTCCTCCAAGCTTTAGGGACCAAAATTAGTTGTCTCAATCATGTAATCAGTATTTACCAATGGTCGCTCTTTCTCCAAAATTCTCTTTTTAGTGTTTTTCTCCGGCATCTACATTTCCTTGTGATCTTTTTCAGCATCTTCTTTTTCTTGCCTATACAATTTAATCTTGGAGCCTAATTCTACAATAAAGGCCCCCGACAAAGTAACTATCTCTTCTCGGTGCCAGATAATTATATTGGTATACCATATGATGAGTCTTTGGGGAAACATGTCTCTCAACTTGAGAGAGAAAAAGATATATTGCTACTAGCATCCTGTTTGAAGACATTGCAAAAAGCACTCCAATGATAGTCTCAGAGGCTTCACAAAGAACAGGACGAGCTTAAAATGTTGAGGCAAGAAAATGAAGATGCTGAAAAAGTTCAGAAGGAAATGTAAATGCTGAAGGAAAACACCATGAAAAGGATTTTGGAGATAAAGAAAGCATTGATAATATTAATTACATGATTGAGACAACTAAATCTGATCTTAACAGATTGGAGGGGCACAATGTTGTACTATAGAGGGGTTGGAGGCCTTAAAGCTCTCTTCCAGTGTGTACACCATAAACGTGTATAAAGCTTTAACAAAGGAGGAGGACGTGGAGAAGAAGTGTAAAGCAGGAGACATGGAGAAACACTCATTTCAGTAAGAGTTATCAACCTTTAAGCAAAAAATAACTAATTTCAAGCACCAGCAACAGAAAGCCAATAAGGGCCTGGATAAGTTTGAGGTATATTTATTCTAGTAATTAAATTATTTTTCCTAGTTGAGCAAGTTAAATATTTTTGACTAATACATTTAGTGTTTTAAAGTATTCATGTCGTTAACGATTTGTTGTTACATATCAGATATAATATAAGTTCTTTTTAACTTATTGCCTCGGGTAATAGTGCTTCAAACATTCACTTATGCAATCCTACTTATGATGCACTTCCTCCTATTATAACAAAATAAATTTGTAAGGGTCATTAGTAGAGCAGATTAAAAATAACAATTCATGCATTTACTTTGTGTTTTAGTAGTACCTTGTTTGATACACTTTCAGCCTATTCATAACTAATGCAACCATAAGTTATACACTCTAGCTTATTGAGGTGTATTACTAATATTTGAAAATTCATGGTATAATTAGTAATGCAAGGGATTTTAATGCATAAATTAGCATGGTTAAAGATATAGTTTTTCCTAAGTTGTCTGCATCTTTTTCACTAATAGAAACTATACAATATTTTTATACACCATACAAAATAATGCATAAGAAGTAATCTCTATGTAACTAATACAAACATAACTTACAGGCATCACTAAGTCAAGCATTACTAATACACTCTATTTAGCATATTTTTACACACTCTACCAGATGACCCCTACATATTATGAATTTTAGGTCTTATTGAAGAAGGAGGAAAGCCTATGACAAAGATTTCTACAGCAAGCTGACTTTGTGAAAGATGAAAAAACAAACTTCGTGTTTAGGGAAAAGTGGAGGAATATAATTTTGGAGGGAAGGTAGATAAAAACATACAAAAGTGTAAAAGTTATTTTTAAAAACTTGAATTGAAATCTCTCACATGAGATTGCAATATGAAAGATCAAACATAGAGGCATTCATCAAATGACAAAAAATTTAGCAGCCTATGAAGAAAGTTATGCTCTAATGTTGTAAAGATTAAGAGGGAGTGTGATATGTATGTATGAGCAGATGTTAGTGATTTTCCTCCTTTGTGCACATCAAGTCCTTTGTGAAGACGGCAATGTGCTTCGCCAAAAGAAAGAAATGCACAAATTCCCTTGTAGTAAACCACTTGAGAAGCAGATTAGTGTCTGCTTCGCTGATTTTTAATAACTAGTCCTAGGCATGTGCATTGCACGTGTGTCACATGGTAAGTTGAATTATTGATGTAGTAGAGCAATTATGATTTAATTTATGAAAACAATAATGTGTACAAGTTGTAAGTGCATAAATTTGAATCTCCATTTGAAGTGTGGATTGTTGTTGCGTCGATTACTACTAAACATTAAAATATATAATTTTAAACTAACTAAAAAGGAAAATAAGTCAAGCATCGAGAATAAGAGTATATAATTCAGATCTGCCTAAAGCATAGACAATTAGAACCTATCTTGGTTTGTTACTTCAAAAATACTTTACAAAATTCTGGTGGAACGATTGATAATATAAAAAAAAATAATTAATCCACCCCTTTAGATATAAATTTCTATTCCTTAATTTTTTCACTAATTTTTTACATCCAATTAAATATAAATATAATTGGAATTTGCAAATAAATTAAAATCAATTATCTAAAAATCATCTTGATCTCTTCAATTCTAGCAGTCCTCACTTCTTCATCAATTAAAGCTCCAGCAATTATCCTTTGCTTTCTTGCTAGCACTTGTTGCATTCTTTCTTCCACGGTATCCTATACATATACCATTTTACACAAATAAATAATATGTACAAACTAAATAAAATTATTAACACAAAGTTGTATAAAGATTTTAATTTTTATTATTGTATTTAAGTGCATCCAAATAAGCACCTAAACTATTTAATAAGATACCTATTTGTTACTGATGGAGTCAAAATTTCTGCGCTTAAAATTTAAGCGTGCAACCTTGCAACTATCTTTCACCAACACATGTAAGTCTTGTATAGAAAGACTTAGTGAGATAAAGATCATCTCAATGTCACCAAAGGGATTCAAAATACTAAGTCAAAATAATTCAACATCTATAGGTCGATGTAGCCCTTACTTTTCTTATATTTTTCAAGTGTTTAATTACCATGAGAAAGACATTAGAAGTTGCTGTCAAGTTCAAGCCAATACCTCCAGCTCTTAGAGACATTAGCAGAATTTGAAAAACAATGAAATTTTAAGAAGTTAGCTTTTTAAAAGAGCTAGGCAAAAGATTCAAGAATTTGGATAGTGTATTGGCATATCCTATGTTGCTCATACTACTGAGAAAATGAGGTTGGATGCCTGTTGAATCTTCCAAAAGTAATTCATCTTTGGAGGATCCGACAAGGATGCAACAACCTTTTTTGAGAGTCGAACATAGGTAATTGCTAGACTCTCCAAAAATGCACTACTTTTTGAGGATTCAACAAGCATTTTTGGAGAGTTAGAACAACATGGATAATCGGTCGTACTACTTACTGTTTTTTTTATTTGTCTCACTAAACTCTTTCAAGACCCTTTCTCTTTGTTTTTGTGACAATTTCCCATCAAACCTCAAGTAACTAATTTGCTTTCTCTTGAGTAGGATTTCCAAAAGATCAAGAAATGAAGTCCACTAGCTAAAACAATGTTCTTTTCATCAATTTTCTTATAGGTTCTAAGCAATCCATCACTTTGAAACCTTAGAAGATACTTGCTAGTTCTTTTCAACTTCAACTCGAAATCGATTTGCAGAAGGACATGTGGATAGCTCATGTTTCTTTAGCATTTGCCTATAAATTGGGCAAAGTCCACTTGTTGGAGTTCTCCAGTTTGAAAGAAGGCATTCTCTGCACATTCAGTGGGCACATGGTGTTAGCACAGGGACATCTGCTGACTCAAGGAGTCTGGAGTATGGGACACTCGTATTTTCGCCATTTAAAATTCCTACAACAACTTCTTCTACATATATAGGTGTAGGTGCTTTCTGTGTTGATGAAACAGGATTTGTTTCGAAGAACCTTCTTCCTATTTTGTCTAAATCTGCAAATTCTTAATTATCACTTCGGCTACACATTAAAAGAAATATATATAGTATTAGATTTCAGAAGAAACTAATAAGCTATGTTGTAAGATTCCAGGTTGCTCAAACTCTTCAAAAATACTGTCATGTGTGTTGGATCATCCAAAAGCTACGCACTTTTGAAAGGTCCGACAACGTTTTTGGAGGGGTGTTAGAATACAACAAGTTTATTGGTTGGAGACTTATTTTAACCTCATCACAAGGAAAGGATGGTTGCAACACTGCCTCAGTCGAAGCAGCAATTCAAGAATATTAAAAAGTTGTGAAGAACTTTTCCTTGTGCCACGAATTGATCAAACTGAATCTAGTTTATTCACCAAAAACAAAAGTATAACGCATACATTCCATCAGCAACAATGATGATCATTTCAAATTAAATAACACAAGTGTTTTAACAAATTCAGTTTCTATAGGGGAAGAACAAGATTTTCGTTCGTACTTTAGATCTCTTGAAGAGGACATCATAGAAGTCACGTTCAGCTTCCGATTGTGTAGACTTTGTAACACCCCACACCTTACAATACTAGTATAATTAAAAGGAAACATGACATGATTTGGATAAATTGACGCTAAATTTTAAAAGTGCTTGAATATCGCGTTAATGGGCTATATGTACATCTAGCGATTAAGAGGGTCGAGTATATACATGGTTTGTGTTGAATTGAGGAGATTATGACCTTAAAATAAAGTGAGAGAATTGAGGTGCTTGTAGGACTTAGAAGCTAGTAGGTGAATCAGCAACTTGCTTAGCTTAAATTTGGTAGCTAAAGGGAGACGAGGCTCGACGGTGAATTTGTCTGAGTTCGGTTGTGAATAAAATTCGTGTTAAAGGTGTAACGTTGGGCTACGATTTAACCTCACATATGGACTATATCTACAGCCCAAGGATGATAATGAAGAGGGCCCAAAGACATCAGAAGACACTTAACAATTGGGCCAACCCAAGGGAAGAAGAAAATCTGAAAATTGGCAGCCCAAGTCCACCAAGTTGGTGCTCCAAAAAGGCCCAACTTTGAGGGCTAAGCTGGTGGGTAAGCTAGTTGATTGTGTGTGATATATGTTGGTCAAGAATTCAAGGGAAAGTCGGCCTAAAATCCCTATGAAAGGAGCTCCAAAGCTGCTCCAAAGATCATTCTCACTTGGCCTAAAAAAAAAAAAGACAAATTGTTCTCTCTACTTTGCTCTCAACTTTTCTCCACTTTGTGAAGCAGCCAAATGACTTCTTTAGGGTTCTTAAGGAGCCTCTATACCTTGAAAACAAAGGTAAGTACTTATGGTTGTGTTTTTAGTATGGTTTTATTATGCAACAACAACAACAACAACATACCCAGTAAAATCCCACAAGTGGGGTCTAGGGAGGGTAGAATGTACGCAGACCTTACCACTACCATAAAAGTAGAGAGGTTGTTTCCTGGTATGGTTTTATTATGAGAAACAAGAAAGAGATGCTAGCTACGCTGCTGAAATTTTGTTGGACAGATTCTGTGTTGAAAATTGTTGCACCTTTTTCTTGTTGTTTTGGTGATTCCTCTATGGGTTTTTAGGTTGTATTATGAAGATAACTTGGTGTTATTGACATGGTATGAGTTATATACATTATACTAAGGTTGTTGCCCTGGTTTTAGTATGAAAAATAAGAAGTATAACTAGTGTGACTGTGCTGGAATTTTCTGGGCAGATTGTATATTGGGAATTCTTGTGCACTTTTCTTGTTGATTTAGGGGTTTTCATCTTGTTGGATGGCTTTGTTATGTATTGGTACTTAATTATTCAGCAAGGAGTGGTTTTACAATGGTGTAAAATGTCTGAACAACCACGATAACAGTCCACAAAAGTGAATCCCTAAATGATGTCGCAATTGTGTGTTTTGTTTGAACTTATGGATTGTTGGATTGAATGCTATTATTTAACGTCTTTGATGACTGATTTGTTACTGTTCTGAGACTGTTTCATGACTTTTTATGTGTGAAAATGTTTCTGGAAAAGTTTGGCTAAGGTTGGAATAGGTTTGAAGTTGTCGACATCGAAGGTAGCTAAGGGAAGTAACGTTATGATGTCCGTTTTTAGATTGTATTGAATTGTGATGTGTTGTGCTTTGTGGGCTGTTGTAAGGCTCTTATGAACTTGAAATAAGCTGTACATGATGTGTACATGCTAACGTATATGAGAAAATATGATTAAAGGGCGGAAAGGTTGAAGGAACACGCTAGGATTTATAATCGTCGTTTGCTGCCCGTGTGTTGTTTTGTCATGCAATTGGGCTTCCAAGGTGTGTATATAGGCTGCTAATACTATTTTTATCACCTATTATGTTATAGATAACTGTTTAAAGGAAGGGAAGGTTGTTTGGAATAGTAAAAAAGGTCCGACGACGAGGTATGTAAGGTTACTAAATTCCGTATCGTTTGGCATGAAGCATAGATATTTCCGTGGTACACAAAGGCATCTACCAACTCCGACACCACCATTAACCGTGTCCCCACTCCTTCATATGTTTACATGCTGCCATATATAGTCATTTTCAAATCTGCACATATACATGAATACCAAGTTACA
>JAPFFP010000070.1:379075-392194 GCA_026153255.1 Solanum medicagineum
TGTGTTTGATAAAATTACATGACAAGAATTCTCAAGTTGTTGATGATCTATTACATGATTTACAAGTCAAGTGATTTGATGATGATTAAGGTCTTTCAAGCATGTATTGAATTCATGAAAGTATCTATGATTTTACAAGTATCACGTTGATCCTTATTTTGAGATTTTTACCTCTTGTGAGCCATTCATATTAAAGTAAGAGATCATGTATGATTATTATCTACTCTCATATTCAAGTTAGACTCACTAGTAGAGGTCAAGCAGTTTATGAGCTACTCATGTAAAGTTATCATGTCCCTTACATATTGCTCATGATATTCTTAAATTATGATTATTTCAAGTATTCCGTGGGATTTGATCTAGCACCGATTGAGGCTTAATATGGGTGCTCGACTCAAGGGGTCTTTATATAAAGTCTTTAGTCTCTAAACTATGTGTCATCATAGGATTATGAATATTACCCTTGCTATAATAGTGGATCCATCTAGTTCATGTTATCATGTTTGGTTTGCCTTGGCAAGTAAATCACACTTCGTCGGGGGGTGTCATGTCCGGTCACCTGTACCAAGGGGGTGTCATGCCTTGGAGTCAAAGTTGTAGCTGCTTGGTCTATGTTTGTTGAGGTCTCTTCCCACATATGCATTATATCTTATGCAAGTTGAATGTTTTACAAGCACGTTTTATTATAAGCATTGATCATGTATGTCATATTGAGATTATTTATGTTTATTGCTTATAGTTATACATTTTTAATATATGGGCTTATGTCTAGTATATTTAAATGTACTAACGCATTCTCTATGTCTACATGATATTACCATCTAGAGACCTGAGATCCTTTTGATCATCCTCCTCTACATGACTAGCTCGGTACTTTGAACAAAGCTTTGGTGAATCCTCACTCCGAGGATAATATCTAAGTTACTCTTGCTAAGTTGAGACTTCTTTATATTGAGTGCTTGTTATCATGAGGGTGAGCTTGGGAAGTATCTTGGCCCCGCTCCATTCTAAGTTAGAGGTATTGTTGGATACTATGTTTTGTATATGCTATGAGCTTGACTTTTTTTATATTTTTATGATTATCAAAGACTTCCCTTAGTCTCGCTTTCCCTTTTTATTAACTGACTCTTGTTATTGCTTAGTTCTGCTTCTGCAACCAATGATGTGTGCATGTTACAATCAAGAGGCTTGTTTGAGTTATCTTCAGACTTCTCATTCGCCATGTCATGTCTAGGACCTAGGCTTGGGTTGTGACATAAATGATGCTACTTATATTTTCATGATGTGATCATATCATATGGATTTATTATGACTTATGAAGATCATTCTGTGTACATCAAAAACTTAAAAAAAATGTGTGCAATCTTATCATTGTATGAAGACTACATACTAATAGATGCAAGTGACATTGATCTTGTAAAAGAAACAAAAGAGGGGTTATTATCTACTTTTGAGATGAAAGATATGGGTGAAGAAACATATATTCTTGGAGTGAAGATTTCAAGAGATTATTCAACGAGATTGTTATCTATTTGAAAAGAATCCTACATTAAGAAAGTTCTTGAATGCTTTAATATGTAAGATTGCAAACTCATAAGTACTCCAATTTCTAAAATGAAGCTTTGAACAGAATGATGTGCCCTAAGACTCCAAACCAGAAGGAACAAATAAGAAAAGTTCCTTATGCCAATGTAGTTGGAAGTCTTATGTATGCTATAATGTGTACTAGGCTGAATATTTGTTATGTTGTTAGGTTAGCCAATATTAATTTGATTCGGTACATCAACATTGAAAAAGAGTTAGAATGCTATTGAGGTACCTAAAAGGCACAATTGACTATTCCCTATGTTATCAAGAAAATGATCTGCAACTCAAAAGCTACACAAATTCTTATTAGGGAGGAGATTTAGATGAGAGAAAATCTTTCTTTGGATACACATTCTTGCTATACAGTGGCGGCATACCATGAAGTAGCAAGAAGCAGTCATGCATAGCCTTTTCTGCTATGGAAGCTGAATTTGTAGTACTTTCATCTGTAGTGCAAGAAGCTGTTTGGCTTAAGCATTTTCTGGTTCACTTAGGTGTGTATAACAATGTTATTGAGCCCATCATAATCAATTGTGATAGTCAAGCTAAAATAGCCTACACAAAGGATATCCAAAATATCATGAAAAGATGAAACATGTTGACATAAAATATATTTGTATAAAAGACATGACAATACAAAAAGAAGAAAACACAAAATACATATCTACATATTAAATAATAGCATATCCTTTAATGAACCCATAGCATATAATGATTATGAAATACATGTGAAGTCATTGCGTTTAAGTAGATGATGTGTAATTATAATTTTTTTCAAATCATTTTCATATATATTTCTATTATATAGAAGAGTGAATAATGGGACGACCAATGGCATAGTAGAAAATCTGACTTCAAACAAGGGCAAAAAGGTATTGCACATAGCTGCTTCTATTTCCTTTCCATTCTAGATGGTTCCATCGTCTTCTTTCTCTTCCAACTAAAGGAAAAATCTCAGTCATAGAACTTTTTCTTTTTTCTTCTTCTTTCCAATTTATTCAAACCATAACTCCAATCATGGATTCATACAAAATATCAACAAAAAGTACCTTTTCAAGTCTTGAGTGAAGACTAATAGAGATTAAAGCCGTCTCTTTCATTTTCGGAGCTTACAGAATATGAAAAATTACTCTCGGGACCTTCATCCTTTCTACTGGATTACGAATTCAGGTATCTCCTTTTTATTTTATTTCCCAAACATTTTGTTTTTTTGACCCTTTCATTTTTGCATATTTTTCTGTCTATGTGATTTCTCTTAAAAGTTCTCTTTTTTATGGCTAAATTTCATGTATGTTGAAGTTGTGACTAAACTTCATAGTTGTAATTCCACTTGCTATCCCACAGGGCTGAAGGTTGTCTTAATACATTTTTTACTTGACTTTTCTCTAAAATTCTCACTGAAAGGTTGATGTTATAGGACACTCCCAATAATTAATATTTTCACATTTTGTTGTGTTAGTTTACCTAAGTTTAATTCTGTTTTTTCCTCTGTTCTGTTCATTTTAGTGTTTACCTGAGTTGTCTAATGTGAAATTGCATCACGAAGTTTGTATCCATTCCTACTAGCTTGAGTTCACTGGCCTCCATCCATCTTGCATTTAACATTGGCAAATTTACTAAATCAAGATTGAAATAAGGTAGATACGTTAGAAAATCATGGATAGTGTGAAGTTTTTTCTAAGATACCCTACAACCCAAAAAGAGTAACCATCAAAATGTCAGCTCTGAACAATGTCCTCATTGTTCTCGAATATGAATAGAGAGAAATTGGAATCAGAGCTCTGGATTTTTGCTCATCCTTTGCCGGAATATTATTAAAAATTGGAGCGTATGGATAATCTTAATGAATTCCCTATAATTGATGCTTAGGACAGACGTGTCTTGGTAAATTTCTCCACCAGTTGGGGCATTAGATATGCTTCCATCTTTGAATCCACCAACCTAAAAATAATCGAGTAGCTTTTGAAGAGTATCAACCTATTGGGCGGCTTGTACTCTGGCACTAAGGGTGGTAGGGTGTGACGATTCACCAACCTATTGATGAGGTTTGTACCTCAATCACCAAGGGTGGTAGGGTATGATGATCCACCAATAATGAATGGTCTCTTCTTACACATATTTTATATCCTACATAAGCATGTTTTACTTAAGCACTAATCATGCATGTCTATGGTTATTATGCTAGCTATTGTCTATTTCTATGCATTTCGACTATGATGTCTATCTCTTATTGCATTGCATACTACATACTTAGTACATTCAAACATACTAACACATACTTTATGCCTACATGATGTCATCATGTAGGAATCGGTGTACCTCTTGATCATCCTCTTCCACGTGGCTAGTACGACTTCTATCAAGCTTATTGGTGAGTCCTCCATTTTGGGGACCTTAGTCTAAGTTTCTCTTATTATGTATTGAGACACTCTTCCTTATTGTTTAATTATCTATGAGGCTGAGCCCGGTTTCTTTATCTTGGTCCCCGCTCTTATTTATGTAATAGAGGTACTATTGGACATAATATATATCTATGTTATGAATTTGACTCTATTGTCCCTTGATATTTATGATATGGAAGTTTACCCTTAGTTCCATTCTCCTTGTTTATGTTCATTTCCATAATGTCATATTTTATTGCTTCCGCAACCAAGGATGTATAATGATATGTTATGAGGCTTGTTTGGGGTTCCTTCGGGTTCCCCATTCGTCGGTCACGTCTAGGCCCTATGCTATGATCGTGACAAAGACAAAGATAACGGGGGCAAAATTTTTTAGATAAGCTCAAAAATTCATGACGAAGCAGCACAAATCTCGCGAAGGAAAGTCTTAATCCGAGGATGCCTCCTCAATTAGACATCGGATTTTTCTCATAATGTGCCACTGTCGAAGATTTAACATCATTTATAAATTATTGATTGCTTTGTCTCTTAAATTTTTTCACATTATTTACATATATATATATATATGTACTACCTTCAAAATTCAAATGTTATACCACTTAACCCAAGACGAAAGCCCGACAAGAGTAAGGATATCAGCAAACAACGGAGTATACTGGCCAAGGTGAAGAACAGATCAACCTTCCCCTATTATAAACTAATAAATTTTCTTTTAATGCAGAAAAGACAGAAACACATTTCAACATTATCGAACAAGCGTCACTTCAGTAAGATAAAATATCAGTCTAACGCTTCACATTACATTTGAGCTCGAGAATGACATTGCATTGGCCCAATAATTCTGCATCTTATTTTGGCCCAAAATGCTCTAAGAATTTGCATTGCGTGTGTACAAGTTTGCATAATATCGATTTAAAAAATTACATATGCCTAAATTTTGCATAATATTTGCCCGAGATTTGCATTGCATGTGCCAGAATTTGCATAGTATTGACCCGGAAAACTGCATATGTCCAAATTTTGCATAATCAAGGCCCGAGATTTTCATGACATTGCATTGGCCTGAGAATTTGTGTTGCATGTACTCAAATTTTGCATGATATTAGCTCGAAAATTGCATGTGCCCAAATCTGCATAACATTAGCCCGAAAAAATTTATTTGCCTTAAAATTTGCATTGCATTGTTCTCGAAAATCGTATTTTTGCCCGAAAATTTGAATGCATTGGCTCGAAAAGATACATGAAATATTACACCCCTAAGGAATCATAGTCTAAAGGCATCATTTTCATGGCCCGAGGACATCATTTCATGGCCTAGGGATTCAGGCTTTGTTTATCATGCCCCAAAGGCGTTATTAGTCTAAAGGCGTCATTTTCATCACCTAAGGAGACCATTTCATGGCCTAAAGATTAAATTACTACTTATCATACCCTTAAGGTGTCATAGTCCAAAGGCATCATCCTCCATGGCTTATAGACACTATTTCATGGCCTAGGGACTTAACTTATGTTTATCATGATCCGAAGGTGTCATTCTCTAAAGGCATCATCTTTCATAGCCTACGGTCATCATATCATGACCTGATGATATAATTTACGATTACCATGGCCTGAGACATCATATCCTAATACATCATCTTATCGTCTTATAGCAAACTTCATGGTCTAAATGGGAATTTGCATCATGTTTATAATTAGTTCACTATTTAATAGGCGCACCCTAACTATTTTTTCTAGTATTTTTTAAAGTTATAGGTCGCAAAATTCGTGGAATTCTTTACATGTTGCTTTTTTTTCACTCCACAGATACACCCCTATTCTTGTTGCCGATTACAATGAATCTTTTTCTTTTCTTAGTATTGTTTGTCCTACCCCTTGTCCTCATTCTCCTATCAATACCTAAATTAGCTTCATTACATTAATATGTCCCACTACAACAGTTATCGCTCCCATTCTATGTCCCATAGTGTTAATTTTATTTTTAGAAATTTCATTCGTTCTTAAATCTAGAATTACACACGACCTGATTCTTGTATGACCAGATATATTTAGGCGACTTGATACCAAAGTCTCGGTCGTAACATTTTTCACACCCTTCTTTGTTTAATTGGTCTTTATGATATTACTTCATTGGTCGAACAAAATCGGCTACCCCGTCAACTTTCCTTGCTAAAAAATTCATCCTTCATTCCCGAGCAAAGAAGGGGTAGCTGTTGACACGTAATTTTGACCGACCTATACCCATTTTAGACTATCATTTATTTGAAATAGGTATTTTTGAAACTTTTTAAATAAATACGTCTATTTGTAATTTTGTCCAAGTAATTGTGTATTTTAAACATTCTTGATTTTCACAATTGTTCGTAAACCATTTCGTCTTTTTTTTAAAAAAAACCTTTGTCGGTACTCTTATTTTATTTATTTTTTATTATTATTATTATTATTTAACTTTTATTATTATAATTATTTTATTGATAATTATAGGAATATTAATATTTATAATAATTATTATATTTATTATTATTAATATATCAATATCGTATTTTAAATGCATTATAGATTTTTAATTTATTTAATAGGTTGAATATTTTACATAATAATTTTAGCATACGTTAAGCACTTCTTTACATAAAGATTATTATTTTTGAAATATTTAATATTAACATAAAGGTCCAAATTATATTTATCAATTGGATGACAATCTTTTCAATTTTATCTCAATTTGTTTGATTCATGGTCCTTTTAATCCAATTCATTTCAAATCTGATTGAATCCTTAGAAGTTATTTCAATTCTAGCTGATTACTTTATAATTTTTTTCAATTATAGCCTAATTAAGCCAATTTGTGGTTCAATTTTCAATGAAAAGTTCAAACTCATTTTAATTCCAATCTAGGTGACCCATAGTTAATTCAAATCTAACCCAATATCTTGGAATTGATCTCGTTCGTTCATTAATCTTCATCTAACAGTTCAAATTAATTCTCTCTTATTTTCTGTTTTTCTCCTAAAACTCCAAACCCTTTTGTCACTTTTACATTTCCCTTTTGCCAAGACGAATAGCCACACCTTTTACCCCCAATTTTGCTCCATTTACGATGCCAAATCCACCATCCCTGTTGTCCTTTCTCCGGCGAAACAACCACCAAAACGCACCCCTTTTCTGCCCCAGCCCACCAGTCTCGTCGATCCCCTCTCCTCCCTGTCTTTTCCACCACCAAACCAACACCAAAAACACCACCTTAATGTCCTATTCTCCAGCGACCAAGCATCCCCAAACAGCCACCCAAACGCCAGCAAAAAGTGCTGCAAAACAGCCACTGAACCCCACCCTTTTTCCTGTCAAAACCAACAGCAAAACCCCTAGAAAATGCCACCTGAAAACCACCCAAACGCTGTTGCAAATCACCCCACGGAACAGCCCCAAAACCCACCAAAACAACATCCAAAAGGACCCCAAAAATAGCCCCAAAATGATACCAAAATCAACCATTAAAATCACCCACAAACCATCAAAACGCAACCCCGAAAATGCCCAAAATCCATCAAGAAACATCACCCAAAGTCCACCCAAGGACAACACCGGAACAGCCTCCAAAAACGCCATGGCTACTCTTCCACGCCAAACCACGTGCAGCTATTTTCTAGCCCCAAAACGGTGACCAAAGTAACTCTTTTTCTTCAGCAATTGTCGGCAAATCTTATGGGAACATTTCAAGATCGAAGCATTGCGGATCCGGTTTGATTTCATTTTTTACTACCTATTTTTTCTTGTTCCCTAAACTAAAAATCGTGTAATGATGCTTTTCAAGATTTTAGCCATATTTGTCATACATTTAGATGAGTGAAGTTTTGATAACCTCCGTATTTCGTCTGAACAAGTTCTTGAATATACTTGTTGATACTTATTTATCCCTATCAAATTTCGATATATGATTTTTGCTAATTGAAATTGTCTAATTGAGTATCTTGTTTCTTTTTTTAATTTTCACTACTGTACTCTCTTTGTTGATGGTAACTAGTGATTGCTAAATTTCTTCTCCTTGATTTGGTAAGAAATCATTTTTCTTTTGTTGATTGCATTAGCTCTACATATCTCTAATTTATTAATTTTCCAAGATAAGTATCTTTTTTTTATCTCTGTTACTATGTAGACTCACACCATATTTTCATTTTATCTTGTTTGTTTATGGTAAAGTTAATTGTTATTATTGGATGAATCTTCTCTTAGCACTTTTAATTAGGGATGAATATATGACTAATTTTGTCCATATTAGGTTTGTTTGAATAACGTTGCATTTAATCCGGTAAGCTTTGAACGGATTTAGTTATAGAACTCCATGAATAATTTCACTTATTTTATTTCTATAGTTGAATGTAAGTCTCATGTATTTATGGTAAAGTCCAGCATAATTAATTCTTTTTTTTATTTTTACTCCTTGAATCAAGCTTATCTTCCCTTGTTTAAATTTGATAGATTTTACTAAGTCTCATTTTTGGAAATTTTCTATTGAAATTCCTAAATTAACGAATAATTTTTATTCTTCCCTTTACTGACTTTTGATTTTTTTTAAAAAAATATCATCCTTCACTTACATAAGGAAAAAGAATATGTGATTGATTCTAATTGATGCCCTTTCCCTTTCTGTTTGATCTTTTATTTCACTATATAAACAGAGCTTTAGCCTCACTTCTGATCATCTTCCTACACAGAAAGTATTCTTACGAAAAAAAATCAAAATTATTCTCTTCTACATCTTTTCTTCCTCTCACAACTACAATAACAAAGAAAAGGGATAATAATAATAATAGTTACTTTGCAACTTCCTTTGAAGCTGCTGTTGTTCAAGGAATTGTTGAAGCTAACTGGTAAGTCTCTACTTTTTTCTCTCTTTCAATCATAAACCTTATCAATGCTACTTGTTACTTGCACTACTTTTTTTTAGTGTTGCAGTCTTTTTTAGTTTCTCGCAATAAAGAGTCCGCTTGGAGGGATAGATTTGAAGGAGAATGGCTTTGAAGATTTTTACTCTTTGATATTGTATTGATATAATATTTGTGAACAGTAAAATATAGTGGAATTACGGGATAGGGGGAAAAGGGAACTAATGAGGTACCTGTTCATTTTATTTTTATTTTTCTCTTTTCTTATGTGAATGCGATAGATATCATGCCTATAGGGTAAACGTGTGACTCATTGGTACATTTTTTCTCACCTAAATATTTCGGTCATTTTTTGAAAAATATGTTAATTAGTTGATGTAGTATTTGGACTTGACGATTACTTCTAAAACCATGTTTATTAGTAACTAATCCTAGGCACGTGCGTTGCACGTGTGTCCCATGGTAAGTTGAATTATTGATGTAGTAGAATAATTATGATTTAATTTATGGAAACAATAATGTGTACAAGTTGTAAGTGCATAAATTTGAATCTCTATTTGAAGAGTATTGTGGGTCGTTGTTGCGTCGATTACTACTAAATATTAAAATATATGATTTTTTTAAACTAATTAAAAAGGAAGATAAGTCATGCATCGAGAATAAGAGTATATAATTCAAATTTGCCCAAAGCATAGACAATTAGAGCCTATCTTGGTTTGTTCAAAAATACTTTACAAAATTCAGGTGGAAAGATTGATACTATAAAAAAAAAAAAAAACAATTAATCCACCCCTTAGACATAAATTTCTTGCTTTTCCTCAATTTTTTCACTACTTTTACATCCAATTATATAGAATAAATTAAAATCAATTATCTAAAAATCATATTGATATGTTCAATTTTAGCAGGCCTCACTTCTTGCTCAGTCAAAGCTCCAGCTATCATCCTTTGCTGTCTTGCTTGCACTTGTTGCATTCTTTCTTTCATTGTATCCTATATATATATATACCATTTTATCAAAATAAATAATATGTATAAACTAAATAAAAATGCTAACACAAAGTTGTATAAAGATTTTAATTTTTATTCTTGTATTTAAGTGCATCCAAATAAGCACCTAAACTATTCAATAAGATACTTATTTGTTAGTGACGGAGTCAAAACTTCCACACTTAAAATTTAATCGTGCAACATTGCATCCTATGTTTCACCAACACATGTAAGTCTTGCATACAAAGGCTTAGTGAGATAAACACCATCTCGATGTCACCAAAGGAGTTCAAAATATGAAGTAAAAAGAATTCAACGTCTATAGATCGATGCACCCCTTACTTTTCTTAAATCTGTCAAGTGTTTAATTACCATGAGAAAGACATTAGAAGTTGCTGTCAAGTTCAAGCCAATATCTCCACCTCTTAGAGATATTAGCAAAATTTGAAAAATAATGGAATTTGAAAAAGTTAGCTTTAAAAGAGCTAAGCAAAAGATTCAAGAATTTGAATATTGTATTGGCATATCCGATGTTGCTCAGACTATTGATAATATAAGGTCGGATGCCTGTCGAATCTTCCAAAAGTAATTCATTTTTTGAGGATCCGACAGGGCTCAACAACCTTTTTTGAGAGTCAAACATAGGTACTTGCTCGACTCACCAAAAATGCAGTACTTTTTGAGGATTTGACAAGCATTTTTGGAGAGTTAGAATAACATGGATAATTGGTAGTACTAGTTACTGTTTTTTCACTTGTCTCACTGAACTCTTTCAAGACCCTTTCTCTTTGTTTCTGTGACAATTTCCCATCAAACCTCAAGTAACCAATTTGCTTTCTCTTGTGTGCGATTTTCAAAAGATCAAGAAATGAAGTCCCTTGGGTAAAAACAATGCTTTTTTCATCAGATTGTCTTATAGGTTCTAAGCAATCCATCAGCTCAAATTGTGTGGGATTTCGAAAAGATCAAGAAATGAAGTCCATTGATTAAAAACAATTCTTTTTTCACTAGATTTTCTTATAGGTTCTAAGCAATCCATCAGCTTTGAAACCTCAGAAGATACATTCCAGTTCTTCTCAACTTCAACTCAAAATCGATTTGCAAAAGGACATGTGAATAGCTCATGTTTCTTTAGCATTTGCCTACAAATTGGGCAAAGTCCACTTGCTGGAGTTCTCCAGCTTTAAAGAAGGCATTCTCTGCACATTCTGTGGGCACATGGTGTTAGCATAGGGACATCTGCTGACTCAAGGCATATGGGACACTCCATATTTTTAATTCCTTCAACAACTTCTTCTACATATGCTAGTGTGGGTGCTTTCTGTATTGATGAATCAGGATTTGTTTCCAAGAACCTTCTTTCTAGTTTGTCTAAATCTGCAAATTCTTAATTATCACTTCGGCTGCACATTACAAGCAATATATATAGCATTAGATTTCAGAAGAAATTAATAAGTTATGTTGTAAGATTCTAGGTTGATCAAGCTCTTCAAAAATATTGTCATGTGTGTTGGATCATCCAAAAGCTACGCACTTTTGAAATATCCGACAACATTTTTGGAGGGGTGCGAGCAACATAGGTTAGATTATGGCAAGTTTATTGGTTTGAGACTGATTTTAACCTCATCACAAGGAAAGGATGGTTGCAACACTGCCTCAATCGAAGTAGCAATTCAAGAATATTAAAAAAGTTTTGAAGAACTTTTCGTTGTGCCCAAATTGATCAAATTGAACAGCTTCAAACAAAAGAATAACGCATACATTCCATCAGCAAAAATGATGATCATTTTATGTTAAATAACACAGGCTTTTTAACTAATACAGTTTCTACAGAAGAAGAATAAGATTTTTATTCGTACTTTAGATCTCTTGAAGATGGCATCATAGAAGTCACGTTCAACTTTTGGTTGTGTACACTCAATAACTTGAACGTCGATGGGAGGCAGAACAAGAATCACTTTGATTTAAGAAAAATAGATGCAAGTATTGGGTGAAAACTATGTTTACATCAATTGACAAAAGAATAGAGTAAAGAAGATTCAGAGAAAAGGTAGAGTAAGCACCTTCCATCTTTATCCTTTGTATCCTTCGTTCTCCTCATCAAAGGTAAATCTTCATCCTCATCAACTTGGAATTATGATGATGTACGAAATTACTGCACATTAAAATAGGGTTATTACAATGAGGCAAGGGAATGTAATTGGTATGCTGTTCTGGTGAGAGAAGGGAAGCAAATTGAACATCCTGAGTTGGAGAATTAGTAGGTGAAGAAAACGTGCAGAGGAGGAAGACAATAGTGCATATAGAATATGAAACAAAAGAATCCAACGTACATAGATTAAAATTAATATTTAATAAATAATAATGACATAAGGGAAAATAAGTAATGATATAGGGGCAAAAGGATAATCTAACTTTTAGCCTAACCTCTTCCCCTTTTAGTTATATATGATATTGGGTTAATATGATGTTTTCAGCACACTTTTCAGAAAAAATATGCATATAATATTTTGAACTTGACGATTAATTCTAAAAATCATGCTTATTAGTAGTATTTGGTTGAAATGATATTCTCACGTACTTTTTCAGAAAAACAATGTTCATAATGTATAACACTTTTTAGCACATTTCATCGCGTGGAGGTTTTGATCACAAAATTTTCTATTTTTTAATATTAGTAATACTTACGCCGATAAATTTTAATCAAGTTCCTTTTGATAAAATGCAAAACGTGTTGCACCGGTTAGAATTTTCACCTTATAAAATTAATAATAATGTGTTAACAAATGAGTGATTCTATTAACATGTTTTTGTCATAAAAGGTTATCAATGTATCTTCTAAACATTTTAATAAATCTTGTGATCATAGAATTTACAAATTTGTTTACCCTATAATTGTTTTCCTTTTCTTTCCTGCTCCAAAGATTAGTAGAAGCTTTAAAATCGAATCTTAAAAATTATGCTATTCGGACACTGATGCATATACTTAATATGTCTCACCCCATCACAGTTTATCCATATGTTCGAGCATGTTAACTTTTTTGAGAGGCCAATTCGAAATTTTTGTGCTACTTGTTCATCCTATCTGTTATGGTTGACGCGCGGGTATAACTAGGAAGCCTTGATTTTCTTTTAAGTCTAGAACCTTACAAATGTCATGACCCAACCCAGGGGCCGTGCCACAATTTAAAAAATCTGGTGCATGATGGTAGAGCAACAAGGGAAAAGCAAAAAGACACTAATGTCTTCCATTTTCT
>JAPFFP010000070.1:394857-410522 GCA_026153255.1 Solanum medicagineum
CAAATCAACTAACAGAAGAACCAAAAAAATAACTGCAGTAAGAGGAACACATAAAGCAACAAATTAACTAACAGAAGAACCAGATCATGTCAATGTAAGACAACTAAGAGAAGGGTAAGTGAGAAAGTATCCCACCCCTCCACGTGTTGCGTTTGATGCAGTTGGGAAGTCAATAGTTGCTTCCCCAGAGAAAATGTTGACATATATTTTCCTCCTGTTGGAGAAGTTCGATTAGTCATTTATGTTTAAAGAGCTGACAATAACATTATCTTAACCATAGGACATCTGTGACTTTTTGTTTTCCTTCTTATTTGCAATGTCTAATTCAGTGAAGAAAGTGCCTACTCTTCACATATCCGATATGCTGCCCAACATGGATGAAGAGTTTTTGATGCTTCCTTTACACCAGCTCCTTTCTCTGATTCTGACATCCAGTAAAGAGCCTCCTTCTGGTAAGGCCTTAGGCTGCACATAAGTGTATCGGAAGCTTCCATCTCCTATACAACGTAAAGGATATGATCCGGTGAGTAGCAAGATTAATACGCAGTCAGCATCATCTCATTCAGTTTGCTAAAAAGAAGCATGTTCATGCATTTTACCTTCAAGTCATACATGTCTACAGAACCAACAAGTTTGTTAATAGATGCTTCGGAGATTTCTTGCTCATCCTTGTTTGGTTCTGAACATTGTTGGCAGCCCTTTCTTCGTTTTGCAATTGATAACTCTGAAGCAGCTTCATTTGAATCAGACTGTAAGCAATAAGCAAAACATCAGTGACAATCTACCTTTTTTTCTGTTTTACTGTTGTTTTACCAAGTATAAAAAGGTTTTGAGCAAACGGTAAAAGGGCATACCAATCAAGGTGCAAAATTAATGGGAGCAATAATGAAAGTAAGGTTTGTTTGTGCAATTTTTGTAAAACATAATTAAGTCATATAGGTTGTTGCTTCTTGTAAGAAAAATTGAAAAGAAGAAATTAAATTTGACGAGTATTGAGGTACAATTTTTCATCCAAATTCTTCCATGCACAAAACACTCATAAATCTTCAACATTAAAATATTAACTTCCAAAAACATTTTTTAGGAAAAATAAGTGTTTCCAAAACATTGTCCAACCAGCTTAACTGAACAATCTTTTGGGACAGTATAATCAACATACACTTTGTACTTATCAGAAAAACAATCAACGTACAGATTATTATTCATACTTCTAAGTATTGATAACTTGGCAACTTGAATTAAGAAACAAGTGCAAGACAATACAAACTAGAATTAACGTACGTCTAAATTGAAATGACGTTTGCGAGAATCAAGCTCATCTGGGGTGAACTCAGCCTGCATGACATCAGTAAAAGAGAACAAAGACATCAGTGAGAAACTAGAAGGAGCTTTGAACTATTTCCAGCCAATAAAAAATGAACTATCTAACATACATTCTGAAAGGGTTTCACTTTGAGTAACTTGAACAGAGTAAGTAGTGGATATGTTGTAGTATCAATTTGTGAGGGAGAATCCAGCCTCCATGATGACTTATCACAGCTTGTAAACACCGAGTGGTGAATGTAGAAACTGTAAGGGGAAAAACAGAAAATGAGCACAATAGGAAGGAAGGCATTAGTTTGGTATAGGATTGATTTTCAACTTGATTTCACTAATGTCAAAAGCACAAAACAGCAAAGAAAGTATGTGTTTACCTTACATACAACATAAGCTCCTGCATTAGGGACAGATTTACAGGCGCAGCAATGCATCGACCAAGAACCTTTACCTTTGAAGAATTTACAAGTGGAATGAGGCACTTTCCCCATTCCATTGGAAGACGCCCAATCTATGCAGTCGGAAAAAAAATACATAAGAGTATGATTTGTATGATCTCAGCATAAAAAGATCACGATTTTCACATGAATCAATACATGACAGAATGAGGATGAACCAATTCAGTACTAGCTGTGGCAGATAAAGTATTTATGCATGAAATTCAACCAAACCCAATATTCTACACATAGAACCTATATACACAATATATATGGGAGAAGATATTAAAATTTCATAAATGTTAAATCAACAACGACAACATACCCAATAAAATCCCACGAGTAGGTTCTAGAAGGATGGCGGATACACAAACTTATCCTTACCTCGTGAAGGTAAAGAGGTTGCTTATGATAGACCCTCAACTCAAGTAAAGAATATAGTAAAACAAGTTTGTAAAGCAAATACAATAGTGAAAAAGAAACCATGTTGAAAACAAGACAAGTAGCAATAACAAATAATACAATAATTGATTTCAAGTTTACCTCTCCCAATAGTTTGGTCAAGAACTTACTAACTGATTGCATCAATACAATCTCAACGTCAAAAACCAAGAACTAACTAATTGATTGCATCAATACAATCTCAGATTCACACGAATAAATACATTATAAAGTATACTTTTGAGATTTTACCACAAAAAGAGAAACTTTAGCAAACTATAACAAGATTAATAGGAGTAAATACTAAAACAAGGATCATTTATGATTGAATACACGTTCGAGAGCCTAACAATTGATTACATCAATACAATCTCAACACCAAAAATCAAGACTTCCACAAGAATACATTCACAATAAAGTAAACCTAAGAGATTTAACCACATAAAAAGGGAGACTTTAGCAAATTACATCAATAATAACAGACTCAATACTAAAACAAGGATCATAATGATTGAATTCATGTTTACCTCCCCCGATCGTTTAGTCGAGAACCTAACGATGGATGACGCAGCAGCAATAGCAGCTCTTGACCCACCCCACTGTGAACTATGCTTACTACCCCCAGACTGAGGAAATGAAAAATGAACAATCTCATTATTCTCCAATTTTCTCCCCTTTGTAGTTGAAAGCCCAGTAACAACAGTTCTCCCAACTAACAACCAATCAGAATCTTCAGGGAAATCACCATCCTCAATCACAACAGCACTAAGACTATTTTGCTCAATTCCCATCTTTTCTTTGATTCCCCCGATTGCCCTGTAACTACTACTACTATTCAGTCTGTTGTACTCTTGTTTTGACAAAGGCCTTGCTGATAATGGTTCAACACGAAGCACAGGTTCTTCTTTGAACTTTACCATTTCAAGTTTCTCTTCTTCTTTCGGCTTCTGTGTATCGATTTGTGGGTTGTTTTCAGGCAACTTAAGCCATTCTTTGTATTCTTTTTCTAAATCCCGAACATTGAAACCCTTCTTCCTTTCCTCTTTTTGCACTTTCCCCTCAAACCCCACATCAGATTCTTCTTTAACTTTCAACGCATTAACCATTTCACAGCCCAAATCCCATTTACCAACAGACCCTTTCGCTCCACACTCATCAAAAACCTTTTTTTTCCGTTTCTCATCGATACCCACATCAGGTTCTTCTTTAACTTTAAACCCACAACCCAATGATTCTTCCCCATTCTCTTGCTTTATCGGAGCAGAAATCCTTACCCCAGTGCTCGTAACAGTCTTGTGAACTGTCAATGGCGGCGAAGAATCAAGCAAATGGTTAATAGCTCCTTCTAGATTGTTGTTTTTCTGTAAAAGGGCATCGAGCATTTCACTTTCTGGAATTTCAGAACCGATAATTGAACGAATCATCTTGATTTTCTGCTCATTATCTTCAACATTTGCTTCCACTTCCATTGGTTTTTCTCAAATAATGAAGTAATAAAGCTAGAAAAAGATCTAGAGTTTTTTTCTGAGAGATTATTCATAAGGTTTCTTTTTGCTCTCTTTTTGTATGAAATGAAATTTTTGGCGCTAATAGATTTTTACCTTCTGGTTAATTTTCGCGGGGTTCTTTTTAAAGAACTTTTGGCGCGACAGAGAGGGTAAAAAAGTTATTTTGCTTTTTGATTGTACAACGATGTCGTTTCGTATGCAATTTTTTGAGAAAGTGGGAAACAAAATGTTTTAGACAACGAGCCGAGTCAAAGTTTTTATTAAAAATTAAAAAAAAACTAAACAAATGATAAAATTTAAATATGTCATATAAAATAAAATTAAAAAAATATAATTTTTTAATAATATAAAAAATATATATCGCATAAAATGGGACAGAATTTTCGAGGGTACGATGCTATCCTTATGAGGGTTCATTTGAGAATTTGTTTACTTGGCACTACCTTTAGCTCAGTGGGTGCCAAAATCAGCCCACAAAAATGTGATGCTTTATTGTAAAAATTATGCAAATAAATAAATATATACTATTAATTAATTAAATATTATAATTACATTAATTAATTAAAATTAATTACAATTTCGGTGCCTCTCATCTCAATCTTTTTCTCACCTCTCTCCTTTTTAATTATACAAACAAATTATACACACAAATATATTTATAATAAAAAATATACAAATACCATTAACCTCTTTTCTTTCTCTTACCTCTCTCCTCCTTTCTAATTGTACAAATACAAATTATACATACACAAATATAATAATAATAAAGAATATACAAATGCTATTAACCTCTTTCATTCATCTCTTACACGCTCTCACTCATTTTTCTTCTTCCCTTAACATTTAATTTAGAATATATTATTAAAATAGAGTTGGAGGGTCGGCCAACGAGCCAACCCTATTTGGTTCCACAAATTATGTCGGCCATATGTCTTGATAGCCATACAGCACTCACCACGCAGGCGAGAGTGGCATATTTAGCCAACCGACCCTTTTTAACTCCTCAATTTACTTCTTTTTTCCATTTTATGTTCACCTACTTCCCCTACACACTTCTTGCATAACGATGTGGGAGCATTGAATTTCATTCTCTATTTTTTTTCTTTTTTTCCAACTTTGATACAAACGACAGTTTAGTTTACTAAAATTCATGTTATATAGAGAATTTGAGGAAGGATCTAATCATAAGGGCCTATTATTATGCAGCTTTATCTCGATATTTGATATGTGCATTGAAATTTGATTGAATTTAAAATCACATACAAAATTTTCATCTTGAGATAAAATATTTTTTACCAAAAACACGATTTCATATTAGTATTCAAACATGAAACTCATGATTTAGAATGAAGGAGGTAGTAGTTGTCACTCTTTTTTTTATACTCCTCCCAAGGATGGAGCTCCCACTATTTTTTTGCTCTAACTCGTAACCTCCGAATTAAAAGTTAAAGGTGTTAATTATCATTTGAGCAACTCTTTTTTGTCTAGTACTCAACACTCTATCATAACTCTAATTAGTTTACTCTTTCATAGAAGCAAGTCTTTTATAAACATCCAAAATAGTTTTTCAATTTGAATGGTGATATCTCATGGAGATGGTGGGATTAATAGGATAGATTGTTGTATTAACTAACTTTTCTAATCATATGTCCGTTTCATTTATTATTTACATGAAGATTGATCACCAACTCTTAATGAAATTAAACGTGATTTTTAAATATCAGAATTTTGTCATCATCGGAAAAAAAAAGATCATGAACTCCTGATAAAGCTAAATGTGATTTTTGAATATCAAAGTTAAATAAATTTGCTACTCGATGATCATATCCTCTCAATAAGATCATGAACTCTTATATATTGAGAGGAAGATAAATCTTTCATGTAATTGTTTGAAAAAAAAAATCTTTTACAAAGCATTTGGAAATAACATCTAGAAAATGTTTGGGGGAAATAATACCAAACTAATATAGATCAGATTGTAATGGTTGAAAACTAAATATATATTGATTAATTAATAATCTGATTATTTTTAATCCATATTATAATCTCGGTGTTATTCGATTTTCATATTATAATACAACATTATCTTACGTTTTCCAAACGCAACCTTAAGTGTAAGAGGTCATGCTCATGCATGTCTGCTTCACCACGAAGAAAGATAATTAACAATTATTATTTGAACGTGCCATAATTAATTATTTCAATTTTAAGATATACATATTCTATGAGATTGTATCATAGATATCTTTAAAGATATTCTTAATTCGATATAGTAAATTAAAAGTGAATATATCGATAATCTTTTAAATTTATCAATATATTTTATTTGATACTTGAATAATGCTATATTTAATTGAACATTTAAACATTTTTGTATAAGTTTCTCTATTAAACATAACTGAAATAGTTAATTTATCTACATAATAAATATTTAAAAATATCAAGAGAAAATATTCGAAGAAACTCTAATAAATATATCAAAAAGGTCAAGCTAGGTGGCTGATGCAAGTTTTTAGTCTAAGTTTTAATAAATTGGTCTTTAAAAAATATACATTAAATTGAGCAATCAGACTTGTATGCCCACACACACTTATAA
Source organism: Solanum medicagineum (assembly GCA_026153255.1). NCBI lineage: Eukaryota > Viridiplantae > Streptophyta > Magnoliopsida > Solanales > Solanaceae > Solanum > Solanum medicagineum. The sequence goes on from JAPFFP010000070.1 coordinate 401,157, forward strand.
AATATTCATGGAATTTTTGAAAGATTTTTTTTTTAACAAATATACCATGAAAGTCAAGCAAGGTGGCTGTTCCAAGTTTGAATAAATTGTTTGGTGAAAAGGAATTTCTGGAAATTAACACAAATTTTCCAGTTTGGAAGTCCACAGCACACACTAAAACACTTAAAATTGATATAAAAAGTCTTTATCTTGAATGCCAATTTCTTTTTTTTATTTATTGCTCTTGTAATAGAGGTGATAATTAACGTATTAAATATATCACTTCTATTGACGTATTAATTTTTAATACGTTAATTATCACCTCTATAAAATAAATTTGGTATATCAGTTCTATATGTAAATAACATATTTGTTCATAAAACGTATTTACCAAATGCGTTTTATGTGTAAATAATACATAAGTTAAAAAAACACGTTGATAAAATCATTTTATGTATAAATGACACATTTGTTCATAAAATGCATTTGACAAATGTGTTTTATGTGTAAATGACACATTTGTTCAATTTAAATAAGGTCGTACATGTTAATCTTTATGAAATACGATTTACAAATTGTATTTCTAAATCAGATTTAAAGTGAAAACTAACAAATCACTAAGGGGTCATCTGGTAGAAGGTGATAGAGAAAATAATGCATGAACGTATTAAATTTTACACTTTTTTTAAGTGTGCAACTGAATTTAAATTTTCATAAATAAATATATTTTTCAAATTATTTTGTAGGAAAAGGATTTTTTGTGGCCAAACAAGTGGTAATTAAGATTCAATTGGAATGTTTTTTAATTAAAATCCACGCATACTAGTATTTTCTTTCTTTTTATTTCTCACTTGATGTCCAAATCAGAACTCGAATATATTCGAATTCATGCTATTAAGGCTCAATTTGAAAGAAACACTTCCTACCAAAGATATTTTTATTCCTGAAATTCGAACTCAAAATTTTTAATTAAGAAAAAAGTAATCTAATTTACTGTACCACATCACTCATAATAAGGTGATTGTGCTTTTTCGTTTTGAAGTAAAAGAGTATATATTTGTTTTACTTTTACTTTTCTCCAATAAAAAAGAGCAAAATACTTTTCCTCAAGACAATTTTTTTTTAAAAGTACTCACCAATCGCTTCACTTGTAGTTGGTTCACACTCGCTCATTCCATCCGCCACGTCACTAATTGATACATCATTTAACCAAATCCTATTGGTCTATGAAACGTGTCCCTTAAGCAGCTTACTCATAAAGCGAGTATACACTTTTGCTGTACGCGCCAGAGTTTGCTAAAGTAAACTTCAAATTACTTACGGGCGCGGCATAGGAGGGAAAATACAAAAAATTTGAGAAAAGAAAAAAAAGAATTTCATCTCTTTTATAAATAAATACAATTCGAAGAAGTAGAATTCCTCCTCGTTTCTCTCTCTATCTTTGAATCTCTTTGTTGTTTTCTAGAGAGAGAAAGCTTTGATTTTACAGTAATGGCGTTGTTATCGTTCTTAGGGAGGCTTCTCTTTGTATCAGTCTTCGTTCTCTCCGCTTATCAAGAGTAAGAAACTCAAAAGCAGCTTGTTCAGATCTGTGTCGATTCTGTGGTTTTTTTTAATGCAGGTTCAATGGTTGTGTTGTATTACTTGAGCTGCATTGAGTTCTTCATGACTATGATTTTGTTTCCTGTATGGTTTATTGTGTTATTTAAAAGGAAGCTGTGTGGGATCTAGTTGGATTTGAAGCTGAAGGTTTTAGAATTCGATCATTGTGGCTTTTGATAAGCTAATTGTTCAGTTCTAGTATGTTTTAACACTGTTCCTGTGTTCTTTTATGCAGTTTCAATGATAGCACACGTCTATGTAGTATTATTTGAGCTGCGTTTAGTTTTTTATTGTTATGATTTGGTTTGCTGCATGGTTTATTGTGCTCTTTAAGCAAATCTAGGTTTGGATCTAGATGGATTTGGAGCTGAAGTTTTAGAATTTGATCATTGTGGCTTTTGATAAACTAACGTACAATTCTAGTATGTTTTAACATTCTGTTTCTGTCTTTTTATGCAGTTTTAGTGATCGTACAAGTTTATGTAGTATTATTTGAGCTGCCTTAAGTTTTTTATCCCCCTGATTTGGTTTGCTGTATCGTTTATTGTGCTTGTTAAGCAAAGATAGGTTTGGATCTAAATGGATTTGGAGTTGAAGTTTTAGAATTTGATCATTGTGGCTTTTGATAAGCTAATTGTTCAATTCTAGTTTGCTTAACACTGTTTCTGTATTTTTGATGCAGTTTTAATGATTGTTCAAGTTTATGTAGTATTATTTGAGCTGCATTAAGTTTTTTATCACTATGATTTGGTTTGCTGTATGGTTTAAAGTGCCCTTTTAACAGAGCTAGATATGGATCTAGTTGGATTTGGATCAACTAGTAAACTGTATTTGGGTCTGAAGTTTTAGAATTTGATCATTGTGGCTTTTTGATGAGCTAATTGTTCAATTCTAGTATGTTTTAACGCTGTTTCTATGTTTTTTGTACAAGTTTTAATGGTTGTACAAGTTTATGTGGTATTACTTGAGTTGCATTGAGTTCTTTATTGCTATGATTTGGTTTGCTGTATGGTTTATTCTGCTCTCTAAACAAAGCTAGATATGGATCTAGTTGGATTTGGATGAACTAGTAGTCTGGATTTGGATCTGAAGTTTTTGAATTTGATCATGTGGCTTTTGATAAGTGAATTGTTAAACTCTAACCTGTTACTGTGTTCTTTTAATGTAGTTTCAATGTTTATCCAAGTTTGTGTAGTATTATTTGAGTTGCATTTAGTTCTTCATAGCTATGATTGGGTTCGCTGTATGGTTTATTTTGCTCTTTAAACAAAGTTAGATATGGATCTAGTTGTATTTGGGTGAACTAGTAATCTGTATTTGCGGCTGAAGTTTTAGAATCTGTACATGTGGCTTTTGATAAGCTAATTGTTCAATTATACTCTGTTTTAGTTCTCTGTTTCAGTGTTTCTCTATGGAGTTTCAATGTTCATGCAATGCTATATTCTATTAAGTTTCATTGAGTTTGGTATCACTGTTATTTGGTTTGCTGTGTGGATATTGTGTGATTTAGAGAAAGATGGGTTTTCTACTTGTCTCGAATCAGTACCTGAGGAGTTGAATTCCAGTGAAATTTGGATGAACTAATAGATTGGATAGAATATGATCTTATGGCTTTTGATCAGTCCATTTCTTCTAGACTTTTAGCTTATACTTATTCCTTAATTTGGTAGTAAATTTTAAGCACCCTTTGGTTGAACTAGCGTGTTTGTTCCTCTCTATATACACAACAATCTCTTTGCTCGTAGATAATACTGTTTTCATGACATAATGGTGCAATGCTACGATCTGTTATAGTACTAGCAAGTTGTATTCCTATCCTTTATGCACAAGTAGTTTTTGAAGAGGAGAAAATAGTCACACAAATGTTGTAAGATATTTATACTTGGTGATAATAACCAGGTTCAATCATGCTACCCTTCACTATGATTTCACGTATATTCCTTTGGGAACTTGATAGATTTAGTACCTTTCCAAATAGCAAAGCTGTAAGCTTATTTATAGAGAAATACTGGAATTTTCGTTTATCAATTGACAGATGTTCTTCAAATTTGTGTACAATTGTTCCTGCGTATTTCATACTTGTTTCAAGACATTGTAGATTATAAAAGAATAACTTCTTGAGTTCTTTAAATCTTACATTTATTTTGCTGCTGTTTATAGGTTCAATGACTTTGGGGTTGATGGCGGGTCAGCAGCAAAAGCACTAAAACCTAAGTTTGATGTTTTATCAAAGCATGTCGCAACACATACTGGATTTCAAGTTCCACACGTTGAGGTAATAACTAGTTTGGTTTTTGCTTTTGGTTATTTGAATTTGGTTTTAGCAGTTGTCCCATTTGTTTTGTCTAATTATTGAGATATCGTTCACAGATGAAACATCTTATTTTTGGGGCCATAATCATGAAGAGTCTTGGAAGCCTTCTCTTTGTCTTTGGTAGCTCTCTTGGAGCTATAATCCTGGTGTGTCTTTACTATTTGCTCACAAAAAATTCTTGTAATTTATTTAAAATCTATGTTGCTCGGACTCTCCAAAGGTGTTACAGCACCCGCATCAGATCCTCCAAAGATGCACTATTTTTGAAGGATTTGAAGCACACCCAGTGGCACTTTTAAAGAGGCTAAGCAAGTTTAAAACATGTGGATAGTTTGAACTTTGCTCGTTTCATCCTACTGACCGCATCTTCATCTTGCTTTTCTCAATGAAGGTTCTGCATCAGGCCATCGCTACTCCTCTCTTATACGACTTCTACAACTATGATGTCAGCAAGAAAGAGTTTGCTCAACTTTTTGTCAAGTTTACTCAGGTAACTCAACGGATTTCTTTTTAGATTATCCATTTAGAATGAAATTCTGCAAGTTTTTATTTAGTTGTGTATGTTACGCTATTCTTTTTTGACAGAGTTTGGCACTCCTCGGCGCACTGTTCTTTTTCATTGGCATGAAGAACTCTATGCCCAAGAGATCCTCCCATGCAAAGAAGAAGGCTCCCAAGACGAAAACAGGTTAAAGGGATATGAGATAGAGAGATGTGCTCAATTTTTCTGTGATCATTTGCAGCATGCCATAGCCCTTTGACGATTTTCTTGTAAGCTTTGTATTTTGCAATTTTACACTGGTTAAATTCCCAACTTTGTAGCTTCGTTTTTGTTTTCTTGTTTTTTCTGTTGCTGATAAATTATCACTTCTTAAAAAAAAATTGATTTAGTTATCAATAGTCCCACAAAAAAGAGAACAAGTCAAGTTATCAACTTTTACTTATTTAATTTGTTGGTTCTTGCGATCAATCTTTCAAATGGTGCTCTTATAACTTTGATGCATCTGCTTTAATTTGGAAGACACATCAATTTGTTGGTTCTTGCGATCAATCTTTCAAATGGTGCTCTTATAACTTTGCTGCATCTGCTTTAATTTGGAAGACACATCAATTTGTTGGTGCAACTTAAATTCATAAATAGACACTTTTTAACACTGTACAATTGAAAAAATCGTTACTGTCTAAGTGAAATCATAATAGTTTTTGGAGGATGTTTAGAGTTCAATTTTAATAATGGCAACATCCTCAGTGTAATTTCATAAGTAAGGTTTGGAGAGGGTGATGTGCATGTAACCTTACTTTCTACCTTATGGATATAAGGGGTGATTTAGACTATCTGGTCAAGAAAGTTCAAATTCTAACATATGTAATGGTAATTCTTTTTCCATCTATCTAAATCTTAGTGGGTTGAAGTATTTAGCATTTGTGCTGGTAAGTGGTTGCAAGATTTTTGTAAAATAATGGTGGGAGTGCATGTAATTTAGATTTTTTTTTTCAATCAAAATACATTTTTGTTGAGCTAACGTATCTATCTATTTAGTCACTAGCTAAGTGTTCGATGATATCGAAAAGAGACAAGATACTCTACAAAGATAATGAAAATATATAAAAAAAAAGAATGAGTTTCCTTTTCCTTTTTTTCCTAAACCAATATAAAGGGAAACAAAAATTGGTTGGCTACAATTTCCCTACTAAATTAGGAAAAATGTAACATCATTCTTTTTCCACTACGGATATAAATTTCTCAATTTCTTGTTTATTAAGCATCAATTCTTGTTGAGGTGAAACCATTTGTTATTTGATACTTATTAATTTGTCTTAATTCAAATTTGTGTCGCATAAAATTCATTAAAGAAGAAGTGTTCTCTATTATGATCTTTTTTTCAAATTCAATTTTCAAATTTAAAACTTTTAGTTATACGTGAAGAAATTATATCCATACTGTCACACTCATTAGTTGAAGCATCAGTTCTTCGAAGTTACTATCTCATCTTCACCTTATCATAAATTCTGTGTGTTTTACATTAGATTTAGCTTTTAGGACATTTTTTTTTTTTATAAAAATAAGTTTAAAGGATCAGCATTTATGATATTTTTTTAATTGCTGGCAACAACATATGCTTTTTTTCAGTGCTCACATAAAGAGTCAACTAATCAAAATTTCATCTTTAATGAATCATGTTGCGTTTACTGTCATTAATGCATTCTAAAATATGTGTCGAGAATAAGTGCTGTCCATGGATTCAATTGCACCACATCTCCTTAGTCTCAAAATAAGTATCGTTTTAATAAAATATAATAAAAGCATTTCAAACAAACATTGAATCTCTATTAATAATAATTAATTCTTATTCATTTCATCGATTGAATAAAAGCCTAAAGGAATTTTCACGAATGTTGATGAGTTTTAAAGTGACTATAGAGGATGTCACTACTAAACTGAAAATGAAAGAGCAAGAAATTGCTAATACTATTGGTAAAAAGAAGGTCAAAGGGTGTGTGTATATATTACAATCTCAAAGAACATTGACAAAATATAGTAGAAGCACTCCAAAAGAACATTGAATCTTTATTAATACTGATTAGTTCTCATTCATCCCAAGCTTGTAGGGATTTTTACAAGTGTCTATCGAGGATGTTAGCGCATAATAACAGAGATAATTACTCATGTAATGTTCAAATTTATGCTCATATCACAAACATGATTGATTTATACATACATGCTTGAATACGTTTTTGTGAAGTTAAGCTAAAACAATTCAAAAATACTTTTAATATTATAAGGTATTCTATCCTTACTGTTGAGCTAAAACAATAACAGTTTAACACGATATGATATTATTCGTTTTGCACAAATTCGTACAATTTCTTCAAATTAAAAGCTCATATAATTAACACTATTCTTACACCTTATATATAATTTTTTTTCTTTTCGGCTATCAATATATGAAACTTGCATCAATTGAATGAAACTAGAAGTTGTTTATTAAGCAATCTATAATATATTGGTTATCCATATAGCGTTGCGTATTTGTGGTTATTGGCAAAAGAAAGTCTAAATGGATATTGTTTAGTTAGTTATTTGCTACTTAATTACAATTGAATTTTCTTAATTACTTGTCATCTTTCTTCACTAAAATAACTAAATGTTTCGCGTTATAGTACGCTTTTAAATTTGAAAATCATCAATTTTATGTGATATATTTCACTCTTAATAATTATTTTATGATCACACAAATATTATGATGTATATAAGATTACAAGAATAAAGTTCAGATATCCTCATTTTTTTAAAGTTCCATCCAAATTCAATTAATACTACATAAATTAAAATAGAGGGCATATATATATATATTTTTTTCATATATCAAGAGAATTCAAAAGTTTATATACGTACAGAAGCTTTTTTACCCTTAACTTTTTTTTTCAATGATATAATAAGGGAATTTTAGTAGCTCAGTTGGTTGATTACCTGAATTTCCACATTGTTGGTGAAGGTTTAATTCCTCACATTGTAACTCCTCCACCCATTTCCCCTTCCCCAACCCCAATTTTTTTTTTTTTACAAAATGATATACTAACTAATCATTGATTCTATAATTTGTTTATTTTAATGCTTATATTATATTAATTTATTGAAGTGGAGCTTGAAAATGGGCTGATCAAAGCACTTGATGTTGTTTCTTTTGTTTAAAAAATTCTTAGTGTTTTGGTGATATTGGATTGCACACACATATACACTAATTATAATTTTATGAGTGGGGTTTGAAAAGGGTAGAATATACAAAAATATTATTTCTAGATCATAAAGATAATGAGATTTTTCTGTTAAATTCTCAACTTAAAAAAAATCATTTTTAAATCGTTTGAAAAAGAAAATACATATATGAGAACAATAACAATAATAAATAATATAAAATAAAGAACGCTACACAATATAGAACAAATTAGTTCAATAATTAAAGTATAATAAATACATGTAATAATTAAAAATGAAGAACGAGAAACTACGAAAATAGTGCTACTACTATTGATAAATAAAAAGGTCAAAAGTTTGTGTATATATTACAATCTTGCACTACCTTTTTGTTCCCTTTCTCATTAAATATTCAAGAATAATTGTGTCTCTTCTTTAAAAATCCTCACTCAAATTTTATTTTTTCTTCTTTATATTATAACAAAGAAGAAACATATTCTATTCTCATTTGAGAAAAGTATAGAAAACTATTTCACCTCAAGAATATATGTTTAATCAAGAACAAGATCCCACCTCTTAAGAAATTGGAGGAATAGAACCCCATTCTTAATTCCACATTTAGTATCTATTTTTAAATACTAGTAAAGTGTGGTCATTTTGTAAAAAAAATAAAAGAAGAAGAGTCATTCTCCAAAGGGATATATTGGCTATGGAGAAGTTCAAACCTTATCTTCTTATGATTTTGGTTCAAATTTGCTACACTATTTTATATTTCATTACTCAAGCTTCATTCAATCATGGGATGAATCCACATGTCTATGTAACTTATCGACACATCGTGGGAGGTCTAGTTATGTTACCCTTCGCTTATTTTCTTGAGAGGTACGTATGTAAATGGTATAAGTTCAGGATATCAGTTTTATATGCTAATAATGAAAAGATCTTTTTAGACCATTAGAGAGTGGTTATTTGAGTTATTCATCATTTTGACCTGATTATCAGTTTTATGTTATGCTGATGTTTTATAGTAAATATTTCAATTTTATACGTTGATACGCTAAAATTTTTTACATTACTAATGGAGTTAACAGGTCAAATTTTATTACAATTACTTGAAATACGTTTGGATAACATCTTTGTTATGTCAATTGTCAACAAACATATTTACCTTAAGACTAACAAGATTTAGGTACATTCTTGCATCCTTTATAAACTTCAGAGGGGTTGTCAAATTAAAAACGAAAGGGATGATTACACTTTTGCTCCCTCAATTATTGATTAATTTTATTTTGTCCTTGAAATAATTGGCATAATATTATTTGAAAGTTTTTTTTAGTCCTTCCTATATTTTAAAAATCTTTTAAATATTTTTGTTTCTTTATGCAGAAAAAAAAGACCAAAGTTAACTATGGGTTTGCTATTGGAGTTCTTTGTACTTTCTCTATTGGGGTAATTAAGTTTAATTAAACATCATTAATTATACTTACAGCCGTCAATATGGATTAGGCCCATTGGGCCGGTCTGATCTAACCTGTGATTTAGCAAGGTTGGACTACAACTTTTGGAGCCCATTTAAAAAATGGACTTTTTAGCCCGGTCTGAATAAGCTTGCTGATTTGTGGGGCTTTTTTGCAATATAAGTTGGGCCGGCCCGTGGGCCGAATTAAAAAATAATTTAAAATAAAAATAAAATAGATTATTAAAAATAATAAGAGTCCAAACTCAAAGTTCATTTAAAATTTTTAAATATTAAAATTTAGATACAAATTATATT
>JAPFFP010000070.1:410622-421963 GCA_026153255.1 Solanum medicagineum
GGGATTAAGATTTAATAATAATATGAGCAATTTTACTAAGTCACCTTTTGAATATAGCAACTAGAACGCCTTGAAAAATGTAACAAGAAATGAACTACTATAATTAATGATAAGGATAAACTAAAGTTTGAAATTATCTTTTGATTCCATGAAGTGGACAAGTATGGTTGGACATCTCAAAATAGTGTATTAGACAAGTAAAGATGGACGGAGGGAGTAATAGTAATACTAATACTATGTAATATTGTCCTGTTATTTATTTTAATATGTTTAAATTATAATTTAATTGAAAAATTTATTAAAAAATATAAGAATAAAAATATGGGGCCCCGATAAGGCCTGCGGCCCACGTACAAATGGGTTGAGCTAGCTATTTTTTAGCCCATAAAAAAAGGGGTCAGCTCGGCCTGACATGTCAAATTCCAAAGCCTGTAAAGGCTAGCCTGAATAGGGTGGACCGACCCGTATTGACAGCTCTAAATTTATACTTTTTGAAATATAACTATTTTATTATTTGAGGCAATATAATACTAACTTTTTTTTGGTCAATTTATTTCAGAGTTGGTTTAACATTAAACATGTATTTTGTGAGCTTGAATTTCACTTCTCCAACATTTTTAGCTTCTATGCTAAACACAATTGCTGCACTCACCTTTGTATTTGCAGTAATCCTCAGGTAATTAATTCATTAATCAAAGGATTAATAACACTTTTGGTCCTTTAATTATTGTTAGATAATTTTAATTTTAATCATTATGATATCTGACTAAGCATATTTAACCTTTAATTAAAATGTAGATGTTTGATTCTTGATCGTGGACATTTACAAATTTATTATAATTATTAATTAATCATTCACTTTATTTATATAATATATATAAATATATATACACACACATGCATGCGCACATATATAATAGTCAATAGCCAGGCCAACAATAGACAATAATCTTTTTCTTTTATTACAAATCCAATCAGAAAGAGTCTGAACAATGAATTCAATAAGTTCTTGCCAATAATCACGTTTACTGAATAAAAATATTAAATTAAAAAATCAAACAAAATGAGCGCACGCGCGCATGTATATGTATATATATATATATATAATGAAATTACCAATTATTGCTTATCAAGATATTTATTTGTAATTATCTAAAAAGTGACTTAGCTTTCTAAATCTTTTTTTTAGTACCATTACCATATAGACACTATAAAAAAGTAAATTTCTCATAGAATCCGTCAAAATTTGGCTCATCGAAACAATTTCTGTTGGATTTTTCATTGAAAAATTCTCAAAAGCAAGTCAATTTATGATGAGAAGTTCCGTTGAAATATAATTTTTTTTTAAGTAGTGAGTCCTTAAACTCTAATTTAATTTTTTTTTTTTCTAATATTTTAGGTTGGAAATTGTTAATGTTCAAGACCCTAGAGGAATAGCAAAAATCATAGGAACCCTAGTTACATTGGCTGGGGTTATGATTATGACATTGTACAAAGGAACTATTTTGAAGAATTTGTGGCATCCTCTCATATATATTCATCAAGGAAATAATGTTGTCAAGGAAGATTGGGTCAAAGGCTCAATTTTGACTGTTGCTAGTTGCATTACATGGGCCTTATGGTACATCATGCAGGTCATTTTACAATAATTTTATCAATTTTCGACCATCTCAAGTTAATAATACTAATAGCAAGATTTTAATCAGATATTTTATAAAAATCAACAATTTTAAAAGTAATATATATATGGAGTTCATTATCAGAAAATCACTAACTTCAAAGTAGATTTCTTGTCTATTTCTAGACACCCCTACTTGGAACGGCAAGCGTAGGCTGCACCATTGGGTGTCCATCACGACCCTTCAATTTTGGATCGTGACAAACTTATAGGGGTGGAGCTACAAGGCAACTTAGGGGGTCCACTGAATCTTGTAGTTTTCAAATAAATGTTATATTTAGGTTCTACTGAATCTCATAGTTTTCAAATAAATGTTATATTTGTGTTATGCAATTTATGAAATATGTACTAGCAGTTTTACATTTAATAGCATATACAGATATTTATAAATAATCAATAATTTTAAAAAAATATATATATTGAGTTCACTATTAGAAAATCAGTAATTCCTAAGTAGAGTTTTTGTCTATTTCTAGATGCCCCAATTTGGCTCACCAAGCGTTAGGCTGTACCATTAGGTGTCCATCACGACCCTCCAATTTTGGGTCGTGACAGACTTATAGAGGTAGAGTTACAAGGCAACTTAGACCGAGCCCCATAGATTTGTCCTAAATGTTAATTTACTAAATATGTGGTAGTTTTACATTTAGTAACATTTGAAGTTGTAATCATATAATTCAAAATCTATAAAATTTAAATTCTGAATCTGACTCTGTATAGTTTGAAAATTTTACAGGCTTACACATTGAAAAGATATCCAGCCCAATTGTCATTGACAACATGGATGAGTTTTGTTGGAGCAGCACAATCAGTTTTTTTCACAATCATAGTACAACACAAAAGAGCTGCTTGGACTATTGGTTTCAACATTGATTTTTGGTCTACAATATATGGGGTAAGAAGGGTCGAATTATCTCTCTTAGCTATGTTGATCGGACTTATTAAAAACATTGTTGAGTGCATGTCAAAACTCTAAAAATAGTACTTTTTTGTCTCAATTTATGTGCCACTTTTTATTTTCTGAGAGTCAAATAGTTTAAGTTTGATCCAGAATTTACACATGAAATCTGTATCTTTATAAGCTACATAAAAATTACTATAAGTTACAATAATTGACAATTCAAAATATTTAAAAGATGTATAAAAAATTTACGGTCAAAGATAGACTTATTTTAATTTCGAAATTCATTTGATGCCACATAAATTGGGACTAAGGAAGTATATTTTTGAAGATTTGAGACAAATATGACAACATTTTTGGATAATCTGAGCAACACCAGTTCTCTAATGAAATTTTATTTGATTGTAACAAACTTCAACAATTATTGACGGTCTATCAGAAGCAATCTCTCTATCCCAAGGCAAGAGTAGAATTTAAATACGTGCTGTCTCTCGAACGTCACTTGTGAGATTATGCTGATATATTATTGTTGTTGATTATGTTAATTTTTTTAATTTGAAACAGGGTATAGTGATCTCAGGTTTAGTATTCTCCATTCAATTGTGGTGCACAGAGCAAAGAGGGCCTGTTTTTGTGACTATGTTCAACCCACTATCAACTATATTAGTGGCACTTCTTGCATACTTTGTCTTTGGAGAAAAGCTATATATGGGAAGGTAAAAAAAATAATCCTTTTTACATGCTTAAACATAATCATGAGAATTTATATTGCTAACCTCGACTTACTTGGAATTGACACATAATTATTTTATTGTGAAAACGTCATGCCCCTAAAGACATGGTCTTTCCATTCTATTTTGTTTGGCACTGTTTTCTTATATCAAGACAAATGTTATGATATATTTTAAAAAAACACAATTTTTGTTAGTCTTTCATTTCTTTTGACGAGTCAAACTGTAGAGTCCCAAACGAGTTATGGTTTGTTACATAAATCATCCCAACTTCATTTAAGCTTAACTCATGTTATTATCATGTTGAGTCAAACTACGTCAAATAAATTAAAATTGAAGACGTAGAAAGCAATAAATTCATTTTTGTGTTTCTAAATAAATAACACATTTTTTTTTTTTCAATCTTCAGCATCATAGGAGCAGTAATAGTCATTGTTGGTCTTTACTTGCTCTTGTGGGGAAAAGAAGATGCAAATTCAGATAGAAAAGATGAAGAAAAATGTTGCACAACAAAAGGAGAACATCATGAAGACATTCAAGGATGCTAAAAAACCAACACAATAAAAATATAGACAAAAGAATGCGGAGCGCAAATTTGAAGTCAAGTAATTTTCGAATATCAGATAGTTAAACTTAAAAAAAAAACACGAGATAAATCTATTTATTTCTATAAAATAAAAGATCTCCTAATTGGTTGAATTATAAATTGACACTTGTTTGAGGATCTTGATCTTGAGGAATGTTGATTTGGTCTCAAGGGAACTTTTTTGTAACGTGTGATGAGTGGCTATTTCTGCAAAGTGGACAATTTGTATTAGTTTGAAGCCAAATGTCAATACAATCAATGTGGCAAAAATGGGCACAATTTGGAATGACTTTGAGATTTTTGTCTTCCTGAAAATAATGGCTATGAATTTATAATGCCTCATGTTTGAGGATCATATTTTAAAACGGAAAAATTGGAAGACTATACATTTTTACACCCAATTTTACCTCTATGTGTCAATCTCTAAAAATATTTATACTTTTGTCAAACTTTATGTCACTTCTTTAGCCTTTATGTCACATTTTTAGCCTTTACTTTTTTCCTACAATATATAATGATGGTGGCATAGTTTGGTAAATAATGGCTAAAAAAGTGACATAAAGTTTGACAAAAGTGTAAATATTTTTAGAAGTTGACACATAGATGTAAAATTGAGACTAAAAATATATAGTCTTGCAATTTTCCCAAAAAAATTTGTTTTTGGATAAACTTGTTATTGGGCCCATAAAATGGGCTACACAATGATGAATGGATCAATGTATAGCCTTTTAAACAGATAAAGCCCACACAAAAGCCCATTGGATATGCTGAGAACTTTGTTTCTAAACCAACTAATCCTTTATTATGTAACTAAGTAAAAATAACAAAACATATAGAAACGTTTTTTTTTTTTTTTTTTTTTTTTTAGGTGAGGTTTAAAAAAGGCATCATATAAATAGATTTTTCTTATAAGTAATTTAATAATTAAAATTACAAAAAAAATAAAAAAAATAAAGAATAAATGGGCTTTATTAAAGTTGAACATACTATTAATTATAACTTGATCTTTAGTAATTGGAATAATTACATGGACAAGAAAACATGTATTAATTAATTAGCTAATATAGCTATAGTTTGAATTAATTACGGCTCGCAACAAACATCTAGTTGTAATTATTGTTTAATTTTTGTATAATTCACAATTTTATACAAATGATGTGCACGATTATACAAAAGCAGTGCACGAATCAAAGTGTATAGCAAAATATATAACAATATGAATTATATAGCGAATTATACAAAAGTTGTGCACGAATTATATAGCAAAATATACAAATATATACAAATATTGCGTGAATTATGTATACACTACTATAACTATAGTTACGAAATGTAATTATCCAAACTATAACTATGAAGTATAATTAAGATGTTTTTGAGTAACTATATGAAAAAAAAAATCTCTTGGTAATTTTCATTCACTTTTTATATTTATTTTTAAAACCCCATTAATATGTCAAATAAATAAATAAATTTAGAATCGACTTACTACCACTTTATGTTGCTATCAGTATATGTCAAATCTCCTATGCCCATTAGGATGAATTAACAAAAACTAATCAGACAAAAAGTTAAATTGTTCTACCTTTTTACTTTATTTTAAAAATGCATAAAAAAAATTATATAAACTATATATACACACTTTAGCTTTTGCTAATTGCTTGATATGACGAAACAAATCATATGTCATTAGCTCTAATCACTAATTGTAAAGGTGCACTTATTCCTTAATCTTCCAATCACAATATATCGCTCCGTATATGAGCTTCTAACTCTGCTTCTGATATACAATTTAAATTTTAAATGAAAATTATGAAAACGTCAAAATTTATCCTAATTGCCATCTTTATAAGTAGATAATTTGAAGTTTATCAATTTCAACGACTATCTCATGTTAACACGTATAACACAACGTCGAGTAAATATATTGAATACGTAAAATTTGTAACTTTTAAGCTAGCTCCGTCCTGCCATTAATTAGCTCTTAGTTAATTGTTGTTATGCTAATACATGGGAACAACTTAACTAGATTGTTCAATGTAAAGAGATATATTGGATTCCTTATATAGTGAAAAACTTTTTATTAATGAATATTATAAGGCATTATTATAGTTTTATAACTTAATTAATTCACCCTATATCTTTACACTAGGATTTCATAGCTTATACAAAAAAAGAATCTAATTTTAATAATATTTGATGATTAATTAGTGTACCATTTACACATCTTGTAATATTCCATGCATGTTCATTTCAAAAATCCCACTAAAAATTATATTAAAATGCTCCTAATTAATGAATCAATTACTCCATTTTATACACCTAAGTATGAATATATACCTATATAACAATTAAAAATATTTTCACTTTTGGTAGGGGAAAAAGGTTAATGTTTTTCTCTTTTTGCTTTTTTTACACTATACGTAAGAGGTCACGACATAACCATATGACCTAATCAATAACATAATGAACAATTAAACCTTAATTATTTTTAATCAAATTCTAGTTAATTGAACAATGCTAAAACCAATCCTTTTGAGTTTTTAATTATTCCATAGGTTTCACGTTATGTGAATATATTTAATTCAACACATTATGCTCTTTTTAAAAACAATAATTTGTATTGTGATGGGTTAAAATCACTGAGAAGTAAATTCTAACTATGAAAAGATGCATCGCGTCATTTTATTCGAAATATACTTGCAAGAAAAAAATGTAAAACATTATAACTTTTTCTACAACATCATTTTTGGCAAATGCACCAAGTCCAAGGTGGTGTCACGAGGCCGCCAAAGGATATGGTGTAGTGGATGAGATTGTTTTCCTTAATCAGAGGTTTCGGATTCAAGCCCTGAGAATAGAAAATTCCTTGTTAGGGAGTGCTTCCCCTCAAATGGGGCCCTCCAAAACACGAATTCAGATATAATCGAACTCCAATGTGTGTACCGGATACCAAATAAAAAAAAGGGTGGCGTCACAAGGCAACACTTCATTTAATTTCTTTACTAAATATGTATACATAGATAATATATAAAATATATGATATGTTGGATATAAATATAAGATATAACAACTTATCATTATTGTGATTTACTTATGTTTTCAAATGTTAACACAATTCATAAAACCATAACAACAGGATAGTTTAATTAACACATAATTAAAATTATTTTTATATATAGCAGATGTTCAACCTCTTTCGACTTCTAACTAAATTCTATTTATCAAAAATTTGTTTTACCATTGGCACATGTAGATTAATCAAAACAGGTGGACAAAAAGTATTTAGTCTCATAGCCATCATTTGACCAATTCAATACACTGCATTATAATTAACTTTTTGGTCATTATAGAAGGTTCTTTTTTTTCCTGGCTAAACTAATAAATTTGGCCCCTCAAGATATTCCATTCAATTCATTCTCAACCATTCCTTATTATGCCAAACAATAAATCCCTTTTTGGTGAATTCCTTTATAAATTAGCCACAATATTCTGCATGTAAAACAGCACAAAACAATATGGATGAAGTGAAATATAGAGGTGTTAGAAAGAGGCCATGGGGGAAATATGCAGCTGAAATTCGTGATACTAATCGACAAGGAGGAGTTCGTGTTTGGCTGGGTACATTCAACACCGCTGAAGATGCTGCTCGAGCTTATGATAGGGCGGCTTATAACATGAGGGGAAATTTGGCGATCCTTAATTTTCCTGAGGAGTATAATTTGCCTAGGACCTCTTCTCATTTTCACAACAACTCTTCGTCGATGGCTTCTTCATCTTCGAGCAATGTGCATGCAAGAAGTGATCAACAAGGAACAGGACAGGTTCTTGAACTTGAATATCTTGACGATAAGGTTCTTGAAGAACTTCTTGATTACGACCAAAATGCTAATAAGAGGAAATAAATATCGTTAACATCCTCTATGTATTATTATAAAGCTAAGTATCTTGTGTAATATCAAATAATAAACGTAAGAATGGGGTTTTTATTTCAATAAGTACCACCTTTTTGCATGAAGGCGGGGGACATAAAATCTCACCTCTTTCATAGCCTATATATATAGTAAAGTTGGATGGGCCAACTCTTAACATACAATGGTGGTACATTTTATGAATATGTGTGCAATATAATTAATGTGTGCTAATTACCTACTAAATTTTGGTCATTGATGCTAATTATCATCTATAGAGTGTATGTTCATGCCAATTGTATAACATTTGTGGCTTCAATATTTGCTATGGAAAATTAACAATGTTGTAGCCTTCTAATGTAATAAAGTGGATTTTATAGATGTTTCTTGGCATCATTAATACTAGTCTAAGTAGCTTTGCTATATGCTTCCACTTTGTGTTATTGTCCTTGCTATTTGGTATTGAGTGTCATTCAAGACATAATTACATAAATAAAAGCGATATTTCATGTTTCAATATTGTATTAAAGCAGACAAAGATATTAAGTAATAACAGAGCTGCATTGAATTTTATTTGTCGAAAAATGATATAGTACAAATAGAACAATAGAAAATGTATTTAATATACATATTTAAAATTTTAAAAAGTTAAGTTTTTTTTAAGATTTTGTTATATGATGCTAAAAGTTCAAGACCACACATTATGATGGTTATTTTTGCAAATAACCCTTTCTCTTATTGGGTTATGGGCTACAATATGAATCATCCTGATGGCCCATTGAGCTTCTAATAAGCCCAACAATTCATCCTGCCCATTGGCCTTTTAGGATTCAAACTTTCGTGTTTTACACTTTGGCCCCTAATGTTTTGATTGTTTGAAAATTCAAACTTTGGTATATCCACTAAATCATACTCCCTCCGTGTCAAATTAATTGAATTCTTTCTGCTTTTTTCAATATTCAAAATAGTTGAATTGTTCAAAGTTCAAGAAGAATGTTTGAAACTTTTCCCATATTTGTCCTTCATTTATTGAAGTTTTATATTTTCTAAGAGATAAATTAGACTATATATTTATGATTTAACAAAGGGCAATAGTGGAAAGTATGGTGTAGATCTTATCTTTGAATGTTTTTTTTTAATATGTGTGCATTACTTCACAAATTCAATTAATATGGGACAAAGGGAGTACTAATTTATTACGATTAACTCATAAATTAAGCTTAGAAGTTTTATTAATTATCTTTAATGATATATTAGTGCCTACAAAGGGTTAAAAAAAACTTAATATTTACACCAAGCCAATATATACATGATACATGATATATATTAGACATATGTTTTTAGCACTTAATCACGATTAATTAACATGCATGCTCATATTATTCAATTACTTAGGTAGAGTAAATTTACTAGATTTGCAATCAATACTTAGATTTTTTGATCATTTTTTGTATCATCTTTAAAAGTTATCTTAAACAATGTTCACGTATCAATTTAATGTTTGATATTTGTATTGGGAGTTTAATTAATGTATCTGACTTTACGCATTACAGGGCCCATTTTTTAGAGCAACACTCTCTATCGATTTTTTTTGTCATTTTTCGGGACTTAATTGTGAGACATTTGATTAAGGGTGGAGAGATTTCAATCATCCTATCACAATTCATAATAATTAACGCAAACTTCTAATTTGTATGATGTACTAAATTAGAATAATAAGTATGTATCTAATTCTATATTATGCATCTGATCTTAAAAGAAGATTCAGAATGTTAGTGAGAAAATCATATATATTCTTTTGTTTTAGTCCATAAAATCATTAATATTCGAATAATTTTCTAGCAAATTGCTGCATTATTATTGTTAAAAAGAGACAATGTCTCAATCACTTTAATCTAGAAATTTCTTCATCACTTTAATCTAGAAATTACTTTTCCTTCATATTTTAACCAAATTATCATTGAATTGAAATGACATTCTAATTTTTACATTCACCAAAATCATATTAACACTTTATTCTTGTATTTTATTTATTTTTGGATTTTCATCTATTGTCCCATATTAATATTGAACCCGATAAAATTTAAATTTGTATAGGAAAAATTCTGTATGAAAATGAAATATTCTCTAATAAAAATAATGAAGGTCTCGTGTTCAAGCTTTAGATATGAAAAATCTTACTAAAGAGTGTTTCTCCCTTAAATAGAAATTACACGATACAAATCTGAATTAGCTAAAATTTCAAGGAGTACCAAACGCTCAACTAAGTTCTAAATTTAATTTTGTATATATTTAGTAATTTCTTAAAATATAAATACAGGGTTTGCTCAAATTTGTAGGTGGGTTTCAACTCCGACTGTATTGTTGATCTTGTCGTTGGATCTCTCCTATTATATTGTCTAATATGCTCAAATAGCATTTCAATCCTAGTGAAGGAGCTGTTGAAAAGTTCCACATGTCAGTTGATCAAGGAATGAATCGTCTCTTTATATGACTTAATTAGAAATTCTTTATCTCCTGAGCTAATTTTTCAGTTGAATTAGACTCGAGGTTTATTTATTTAATACTTGTAAAGACATGAGCAATAACACCCAAGATAGCTCACGAGCACCTTAGAAGCTACAATAGAGTCGCCTTGACATCCTATGATGCCAAAGAACTCCAAAACAAGCATTGAATATTTAAGTCAGTTAATGCGCACCTTGATTATTTCATTGAATATCTATTACTTATCTTTTATCAACATATATAAGGAGTAATTTTCTCTGCTGAGAATAGACAGATGAAACAAATCACCAAGTATTTGTCCATGATGGAACAAATTTTAAGACCACGATGTCCATATTAGTGATATAAATTAAGGTTTATTGATTCTGAATTTGCCATTAAATTTATAACATGTCTTAGTTACTATCCGTTATTACACATATTTATGAATTTTGTAGTACAAGTATAAGTTAAAAGTGTTACGCCGGAAAACGACCGACTCTTAAAGAAAGATAAAAAATTTTGTTTCGAAAGTCAAAAATCGATTCAAGACTCAATTGATTTGAGCAAAATCGATTCTCGAGATTCGAAATAAAACAGACAGCAGAGAGTCGCCACCTAATTTTAAGGATAATTAGGAAACCATTAAAATATTTTAAAAGACTAACAGAAAATCTTTTAAAAATCCAGAGTTAAGGTTCGGGTTCACATTTCCACTTCGAGAAGGTTTTACGCACTCGAAATGGCTGCTAAATGCAGTTATCCGACGATTAAAAGTTTGACTAACTTTGGCTTGAAAACGTTGACTAATTTTTGAAATTGATTAGATTTTGAAATGATTTGACTAGACTTACAAAATTGAGAACAATTAGTTAAATTTAAAAATTGACTAAGTTTGAAAATTTAACTAAAATGATAAAATCATATTCTTTATTATTTATTATTACTCACATTTTAATGCAAAATACTTTTTTTTTTTTTTAAATATAAAAGAAGTTTAAAAATAACATAAATGGTTTGACATCTTGGGGAATCTAATTAAATTGA
>JAPFFP010000070.1:439827-456534 GCA_026153255.1 Solanum medicagineum
TATATAATATATATATATATATATATATATATATATATATATATATATATATATATAAGCCAACAAGATATATAACTTTGTCTATATAAGTTCGTTCATATTATTGTTCTCAAGTTTGAATAATAGAGAAAATCGTTCAAAGTTAATTGAAACAATATATTTACCCCATAAAAATACGAATAAAATTATATATACATTATTCTTCTCAAACTTGACTCGTGAAATTATACTGATATATTATTATATACATTAGTAATTTCAAGAGCTATTCCTATGAAAATAAGCTAACAAGATATATACTTCGTCTATATAAATTTGTTAATATTGTTATTCTCAAGTTCGAATAAAGGAGAAAAGTCGCTCAGAGTTAATTTGAAACAACTTATTTACCCTATAAAAATAAAAATAAAATTACATATATATTATTGTTCTCAAACTCCACTCGTGAAATTATACCGATATTATTATTGTATACATCAATAATTTTCAAAAGCTATACCTATGAAATGCCAGAAAAATATGTGTAAACTGTGAAGCAGCAATTATTTTTATCTTTAATTAAATTAGTTCACATGAATCTCCTAAAGTGATTTGTCTCCATAGAACAAGAAATTGTATCACAAAAATCAAATTGAGATAAAATACGCAACTCAAATTTGATGATTCATCGTTTCACTTAACGCTATAACGATTCACGAATGGTCAGTTAAATATTTTTCATAAAAAAATATTGGTATAATTTAATTTTCTACTCGATATTTGTAATATGTATTAGGAATGTTTTTACATTATCGATGACTGCACATGTAAGGTCATTATTCAAAATTTTTAATTAAAATTGATCAAATATATATGTGTTAAATATTTTTAATGAAATTTTTGATTTACCACGATAAATTCTTTCTTGTTTTATTAAATATCACAATTCTAATCAATTTTGTTTTTTTAAACTCCAAAGTTTTCATCAACTAATACTGTGTGGTGGCTTAAGTTTGGAAAAATTCAAAATTCCCTAGTGTCCAACATCCCTTTTTAATTTTTTCCTTCAATATTTGATATTCACTTTATAAATTTAATATACTAATTTAAAATTATACTAAAGTATTTACTTTGAAAATAAAATATTCCCAATTAAAATAATTTTCATTTAAAAGTTTCGAATCTAAATTTTTTAATTAATGTGTTTAATAAATACTTCCAATTCTGCCTTTTAAAACATTGATCTAGAAGTTGAATTTCAAAAGAATAATAAGAAAAGTCAATAAAACTTCTTGTTTGGAGTCATCATTCAAGACTTGTTTGACCTAGCCGCCATGATATTAGACCACGTGTCCTTTTTACATATTTTTAAATTATTATATCTAAAATAATTAATCACAAGAAGCTATTAATTAATTCCAAAACATCCTCCTTGGTCACCCTTTTTTCTTTTTGTCCTTTTCATCACTTATAATATTTCTTTTCATTTTTTACTTTCTTGTGATATCAATGACACATCAAATACTTTGGAAAGAGTTTAATTTGATGTTTTAATAACTTAAATAACAACAACAACATACCCAATGATATGCTCACATACTGATGTTGTTCTTTTTAGTTAAGACGATTACATTATTTTAGAGAGAGATATGTGAAAGTGTGAAGAATTTTTGCATTATCAAATCTATTTTATCCTATTGTTATAACAAATAATTTACTTTGTTTATAGACGTTAAATTTGATTTTTTTATCAAGAGTTGTCTGATTTAACAGTATAAAAATTTCTTTGTAGGGTATGTATATATTATAAACTATGCTCTTTAAAATTTATAACCAATCTAGATTTTCTTTGTGGGCCCCTTCAACTAATATGGGTATAAAAAGAGGATTAATCCTCAATAACTTACCCCCATAAAATGGATTATTACTAGAAACGAAGTGGTCACCTACTTAAAAATCTTTCTTGAAAACAATCGAAACCAAAAAGAGAAACCATGGATTCTTCTTCATCATCTTCATCCTCCTCTTCTTTACATTCTCTCTATAATTTGAATTTCAACACCCCTTCCCTTCCATTCAATGTAAACGACTCGGACGAGATGTTCCTTTATGGTCTTCTTGTGCAAGCTGACTCAAACACCACTACCTCTGTAACGAATAGTGCTCCCATGGTCGAGCCAAAACCCTCATCAAAGGAAAAGAATTATAGAGGTGTTAGGCGTAGGCCATGGGGTAAATTCGCAGCAGAGATTAGGGATTCAACTAGAAATGGAATTAGGGTATGGTTAGGGACATTCGATAGTGCTGAAGATGCTGCTTTGGCGTATGATCAAGCTGCTTTTTCAATGAAGGGTACAAGTGCAATCTTGAATTTTTCAGTTGAAAGAGTTGTTGAATCTCTTCATGAAATGAAATTTCATGTTGAAGAAGGTTGTTCACCAATTGTGTCTCTTAAGAAGAGACACTCTATGAGGAAGAGGAAATTGAACAAGAAAAAATGTAAAGTTAGAAGAGATGAAAGTAACTATAATGTCAATATATTAGTGGTTGAAGACTTGGGTGTTGATTATTTGGAACAACTTTTGAGTTCAAGTGATCATAGTAGTAATAGCAATAAGTATAAAGGATTGTGCTCAGATGAATAAGATCTCTTCATCTTTAGTTAGATGAATCAAGTCCGAATCGAGAAAATAAGATATTTTATATAATATAAATTTTAATTAATTAACGTTTTATATTAAATACTATATACCAAATAAATAACAAAAAAATATTACTAATGTAATTTTAGTGCTTGGTAAATCATATATAGGTCCATCCAACTCTTTTTTTTGTGTTAACATCAATCTCTCCCTTGCTTTAATTGGAGGGGGGTTTGTAGATTTTTCTTTTTTGGTAAAATATTTAGTGAATGATGGCATGTTATTGTCAATGACTTCACTGTGATATTGGTATTTGGAAAAACACTTTTATCTTTTTTAATCATTAGTTGCGAACGAATTTACTAACTCAACAATAGGTCCGTCAACATGGATTAGGTTCGTTGGACCGGTCTGACTTAATTCGTAATTTAGTAGGGTTGGGTTATGAATTTTATAGCCTATTTAAAAAATGAGTTTGTTAGCCCGTCTCGAATAAATCTGCTGATTTGTGGGGCTTTGACAATATCGGTTTGAGCCGACCCATAGGTGGATTTAAAAAATAATTAAAAATAAAAATAAAATAGAGTATTAAAAATAATAAGAGTCCAAACTAAAAGTTCATTTAAAAAATTTAAATATTAAAATTTAGATACAAATTATATTTTTTTTAGCGTAACTGATTGATTTGTTTCCTTTTTTTTTTGACATGTATCAAACAAATTTTGAGGTATCAAAACAACTAATAAATATGAGATTTTTAGTAATTTAGGAAATAATTAATATAAAAATAATTAACATTTTAAGGTATGAGATTGGTAAAATCTATACTAAATTTTAATTAATTAACTAATTTTGATCCAAATCATTAGGCCCACAAAAGAATTAGAGAGATTTTACCTCAAGAAAAAGCCCATGGGCTCGTTTCTTGAACTTGGACCAAGCCCGAATCACGTGAGTAAATAAACATGGGATGTCCCAAAAGGTCAAAGTCATTATCAGTTTATCACTCAGTTGCAAACAAATAATAAATAATAAAATATCATGAAATGAGTATCAATATTAAAAAAAAACAAATAAGATTAAGAAAACAACGAGTATATTATTTTTATTTTTGCTAGTTCCTTTGTTACAAGAAGAGGAGATATATATATATACACACATATACTGAAGCACCAAGTATATTACATGAATATCTATTTGTCATGTATATATTTGCGCCTCAAGTGCATTATATGAATAGTTAGTTTACAACACATAGTATAATGTGTGTGTTCCTATCTTATGTACATGTATGCTGTTATAAACAATAGCGAAGTCATAATTTTCTATAAGGTGTATCAAAATTTTAAGAATTACACACACAAACTAATCAAAAGAATCGGAGTTCGATACCTATAATATATAGATAAAAAATTATTTTTACCATATATAAATAGTATAATCTTTTTACCGAATAAGGTTCGAATGACCCCCTATGCACCAAATATATTATGTGTACATATATGTTACGACATAAAACATATTAATGTGGATATTCATTTTACAACATAAAACCAGTTTCACCTCCAAATAAAGTGAAATAATTACAATAACACACTTGGCCACAAAAAAAAAAGAATATAAAAATTACAACAAAGCAATCTTAGACAATACAAAAAAGAAAATTAAAGCAAAAATGCATGATAATGCATTGAAAAGAAAGGTAAAAATAAAAAACAAAAAACACAATAAGTAACTTTTTGAGACAATTCATGTTTCTCCGGATATAGTTTCCTGTGATGCTTCCTCTAAGGATTTTCCTTTTGCCTCTGGCACACACAATGTACAAAGCAATCCAAGAGCATTGATGCATCCTAGAACAATAAGTGAGTTCTTTATTCCGATCCCCGCGGGGTATCCTGCATCGGTTTTCGTGGGATCTTTGTTTTGGGCAGCGTACAGGAATCCGTACGCTCCCACTATAGCCCCAGCCTTACCCGCAGCTGCAGAAATCCCATGACATGTTGACCGAAGCCTGGCTGGGAATATCTCAGCCGGGACCACAAAAGTTGTTTCATTAGGCCCAAAATTCGCGAAGAAAAACGTGAGGGAGTACATTACCACGAACCCAATACGGTTTTCCGCCAATGTCCAATGATGATAAGGGATGGCGATCGCGAACATGAACACCGTCATGAAGAAGAATCCCATCAATTGGATCGCGAATCTTCCAATGATGTCAATGAACGCCACGGTGAACCAGTACCCTGGCACCGTACTGCAAAGCGCAATCAAGGTTTGCGCTCTCGCAATTTTGTAAACTTCCTGAACAGCATTCATTGTTGGGGCTTTCGGGATCCATCCAATGGCGGAGAAAACATCTTTCTGGAATAGATTTTGGCTGTAGAAAGCAATGTCTAATAGAAACCAAGCGGAACACGTTCCGAATAGGTGCAATCCATGGCGTCTAACGAATTCCCACGAAAACAGACCGAATTTATTAGTTTCATCTCTTAAAATTTGTTCGACTTTCGCATCCTCGGGGTCAATTTTAACTTGTAGCACCCTTCCCATGTCCTGCGCGGCTCTCTTGGCATCTTTCGCGACGAGAGCCGTGTAACGAGCTGTTTCGGGCATCTTCATGCGCCAGTAGTAAGTGAGGCCTGCTGGCAACGCTCCGAACATGAGAATTATACGCCAAATGTAGTCGGCTTGTGGCACGGTGGACAGAGCAGGATTTTCCGCGAAAGTGGGGGCCTTGTACGCGTGATCGAATCCAGCTGAAGTGATGAGTGCAACTATCCCACTGAACAAAATTCCGAACCCTTGCATAGCGAAAACCGCGGCTATGAACGCACCACGTGTCTTCTTGTTAGCGTATTCGGACATGATCGTGGCGGATAAAGGGTAATCACCTCCAATACCAAATCCAAGCCAAAACCTGAAGAAACATAGTGTGGCCATAACACCCTTAGGGGTATGACCGAAGGAGAGCCCAGAAGCAACAGAACACACGACCATGAGAATCAAAGTTATACCATAGACCTTTTTACGTCCCATTTTGTCTCCGAGCCAACCGAAGAAAAGCTGGCCCGTGAGGGTGCCGACTAGGGCGACACCTGTCACGGAAGCCGAGACGACCGGAGGGAGGGTCCCGGGTTTCAATAGATCCGGTTTGGTGTAGTATATACGTCCCAGTAATTTAGTTACAAGGGAAATACTAAAGAGATCATAGGCATCAGTGAAAAATCCCATTCCAGCAATAATAATTGCTGTGAAATGGTAAAGTTGTGTTTTGGCTAAATCAAGTGCATTAAGCACTTGTAAATTATTATCCTCAACAGCCATAATATAATTCTTGATTTTGGTGAGAATTAATGTGTTAAACTTTGGAAAAATTGCAAGTACTTATAAGGTTTTGTTTCACTAAACCATTTCAGACATAGAATAATTTCCGGAATATAATGGGCATATGCCTTTATATCTTACTATTTTAAGTTATGCATGACATTAAGAACTATCTTTGCAATTTTTTTTTTTTTAATTTGAGTATTAGCTCATAGTAGTTGAATTTGCAGCTGTCTGTGATAAGAGTTCTTAAAATGCACACCATTATCAATATTTTAAACATTGTTATATAATATATTAAGTCAATCAAGCAAATCACTTTTTTTATTACTTTTTCCGTCTCAATTTATGTGTCGTACTTTTTTTTTATTCGTCTTACAATGAGTGATATCCTTATATAAGTGAAAACAATATTATTCAACTTTAAAATTGATCTTTGTTTACCTTTAGTGAAATTATTTATAGTCACAAACAAATAGTCAATAAGTGTTTTAAACTACTAAATACAAATTTTTTCATTTCTTTCTTAAACTTCGTGTAAGTCAAACAGTGTCGAGGTGAAGAAATCAAAGTATGTTTTTATGGTGTAACCATCTTATATTCGAAACTCATAATTCTGACTAATTAAAATTCGCATCGTGTAAAGCTGCGGCTTTTCCTAGCACGAATTTCTCCATTTTCTTGTTCATTTTTCACTTCTCAATCTATGATTCGCCATATGACATCAATATTTGTGTCTTAATATACATTTAAAATTTTGATATTTATTTTGTATAGTTGCTTTCCAAATATACAAAATAGATCAGGAGGTCACGGGTTCAAGTTTTGAAAACAGTCTCTAACAGAAATGTAAGATAAGACTACATAAAATAGACCTATGTGGTCGGACCCTTTCTCGGACCTTGCACATAGTAAAAGTTTTAGTGCACCAAACTTGCCCCTTGCTTTCCAAATATAATGAACCATGACCTTATTAGTACATAACGTACATTATCAATAATGCATCGTTTACTTCTTTGATAAAACATTATACCATGAAAAAAGATTTAATTATTTTATCTTATTTCCAAATATCAATCACTATATTGAAAAAATATTTTATAACTTAATAATCAAAGTCAGAGGGTTGAAGCAATTTGGATAATTGACAATTTGTAAATATTCCCATTTGCGTGTGCAGTGAGCATTTGCATGTGGAGAGAGAGTGATATTTGACTAATTAACTTATGAGACAAAATATCTCACTACGTATTGGTAATGCAAGGATTAGTTACGAGAGAATCATTTTGTTATTTTATGTTGGAATTAGTTATGCAGGATTAAATTATTCATGCAATAACTATGGCGTAGTTTCAGTATGCTACATAAAATAATACGCACATTATTCCATCATATTTTATGTATATGTATTAGTTATGTGAATTTCTAATTTGCAGACCTAATACTATATTAATTTTATTTATATGCAAGATTTTATATCTGCATAATTCACTTCCAAATCAACTACCAAAATTGGTAGGTTTGGATATTTTCGCTTGATGTCAAGACATATATTAGGCTAAATTTCAGACATTTTTGTATAAAGTTCAATTGAATAAAATTTTCTTAAAATTTCAATAATTAGTATGATTTAACATCTAAATCTATCTTAAATAAATTTAAATATAAAACATAAATTTCATATTATTGCTACAATGGTGATTCGTCATTGTTGTCAACCCATTTATTTTCAAACTTTTCGACCATGCAAATACATATGTATACAAATTTTTAATTACCCCAAATTGCTTCAAGCCTTTGACTTTGATTATTGAATTTTAAAATACTTTTCAAGAAAGAGTTAATAATTGAATAATATAATTAAGCCATCGTTTTCTAATTTTTATTATTCTAGATAATCAGAGAAGTAAACGTTGTCTTATTGCTAATTATAATTACTCAAAAGAAGTTGCAAGACCACTTATACATCATTTATTGAAATAACAACAACAAAATATAAAAGTGAAAAAGATCAATGGAAAAAAGAAATTAAAACCTCCTTTATTCATTCCAAAGTCCGAACATTAGACCTCTAATTAAGTGTGGAGAGATATCAACAATTTTACTACAGGTTTTGAGCTCTGATTAATTAACGGTAGAGAGATATCAACAATCTCACTCAGTGACGGATCCAGGATTTTCCTTAAGGAAGTTCAAAATTTTAAGAAGTAAACATATGAACTAATCGAAGGGAGTTCGACATCTATTATATATATATATAAAATCATTTTTACCATATAAAAATAGTATAATTTTTCACCGAAGACAGTTCAGATGAACCCCCTGATTACTATATGTGGCTCTGCCACTAATATGTCACTGTAGGTTTGCATCTCTAATTAAGGGTGGAGAGATATCTAATCGTACCTCTCGCTCTATGCTAATTATTGAGCCTCACATTAGTGAATTAAAGGAGTTTTTGATCTCTTTATACGATCTTGGACAATAAATGTGAAGTTGGAATTAATGTTAGTTTATGAGTTATGAACCACTCTTTTTGGTTTGCTTACTAAGTTCTAATTGGATTATTGTTACATATATTAAATGAAAATTTTAACATAAATACGAGGTTCGAGCCAAAGTTATCAAGTTCTACCGAACTTGTAACCATCATTGTTTTTTCGTCCCTGTTGGACAACTCTCACCTCTCGAGTTAATTAACCTTTGAGGTTAAGTTAAGCTCATAATATCTTTAATTTTTGTATAAGTAACTTCAATAAACTGATTCATAATTACATGAACATTACGGAATAACTGTATTTTACAAATATAATATCTAGCTATAAGAAGACTATTATGTTAAAATAAAGATAATGGTGTGCATTTCAGAAGATTAACAACTTGCCAGCTTATTGCAGACAACTTCAAAGACTTAAACTATATATGCAAATACTTAATTAAAAATGGTAGTAAAAAATTGCAAAGTTAGTTATGCTGGTATAAGCTTGACATGATATAAATAAAGGTATATGCCCATAATATTCTTTTTGTGTATGAAATGGTATTAGCGTAACAAACCTCATAAGTAGTTGCAATTTTCCCAAATGTCAACTCATCAATTCTCACCAAAATCAAGAAAGTCCATAATTATTTGAATCTATAAGTTAAAGCATTATGGCTGTTGAGGATAATAATTTACAAGTGCTTAATGCACTTGATTTAGCCAAAACTCAACTTTACTATTTCACAGCAATTATTACTGCTGGAATAGGATTTTTCAGTGATGCCTATGATCTCTTTAGTATTTCCCTTGTAACTAAATTACTGGGACGTATATGCTACACCAAACCGGATCTATTGAAACCCGGGACCCTCCCTCCGGTCGTGTCGGCTTCCATGACATGTCGCCCTAGTCGGCACCCTCGCGGGCCAGCTTTTCTTCGGTTGGCTCGGAGACAAAATGGGACATAAAAAGGTCTATGGTATGACTTTGGTTCTCATGGCTGTGTGTTCTGTTGCTTCTGGGCTCTCCTTCGGTCATACCCCTAAGGGTGTTACGGCCACGTATGTTTCTTCAGGTTTTGGCTTGGATTTGGTATTGTAGGCGATTGTCCTTTATCCGCCACGGTCATGTCCGAATATGCTAACAAGAAGACACGTGGTGCTTTCATAGCCGCGATTTTCGCTATGCAAGGGTTCGAAATTCTGTTCAGTGTGGGATAATTGGACTCATCACTTCAGCTGGATTCGATCACGCGTACAAGGCCCCCACTTGAAAGTTGATCCCATTTTCTATGAGCGAATGAGTCCATATATACTTATTGCGAATGAGTCCATCCATACTTATTTATCATTAGAAAGATCTATTCATAATAATTTGAGCTTATTCATTCTGTCTTTCTTTACTCAGGAAATCTTGCTCTGTCCACAGTGCCACAAGCTGACTACATTTGGAGTATTATTCTCATGTTCGGAGCGTTGCCAGCAGGCCTCACTTACTACTAGCGCATGAAGATGCCCGAAACAGCTCGTTACACGGCTCTCGTGGCGAAAGATGCTAAGAGAGCCGCGCAGGACATGGGAAGGGTGCTACAAGTTGAAATTGACCCGAGGATGCGAAAGTCGAACAAAATTCCAGGGATGAAATTAATAAATTTGATCTGTTTTCGTGGGAATTCATTTGACGCCATGGATTGCACCTATTCGGAACGTGTTCCACTTGGTTTCTATTAGACATTGCTTTCTACAGCCAAAATCTATTCCAGAAAGATGTTTTCTCCGCCATTGGATGGATCCCGAAAGCCCCAACAATGAATGCTGTTCAGGAAGTTTACAAAATTGCGAAAGCGCAAACCTTGATTGCGCTTTGCAGTACGGTGCCAGGGTACCGGTTCACCATGGCGTTCATTGACATCATTGGAAGATCCGCGATCCAATTGATGGGATTCTTCTTCATGACGGTGTTCATGTTCGCGATCGCCATCCCTTACCATCATTCGACATCCGCGGAAAACCGTTTGGGTTCGTGGTAATGTACTCCCTCACGTTTTTCTTCGCGAATTTTGGGCCTAATGCAACAACATTTGTGGTCCTGGTTGAGATATTCCCAGCCAGGCTTCGGTCAACTTGTCATGGGATTTCTGTAGCTGCAGGTAAGGCTGGGGCTATAGTGGGAGCGTATGGATTCCTGTACGCTGCCCAAAGCAAAGATCCCACACCGATGGAGGG
Source organism: Solanum medicagineum (assembly GCA_026153255.1). Lineage (NCBI taxonomy): Eukaryota > Viridiplantae > Streptophyta > Magnoliopsida > Solanales > Solanaceae > Solanum > Solanum medicagineum. The sequence continues at coordinate 450,483 of JAPFFP010000070.1, forward strand.
TACCCTGCCGGTATCGACACAAAGAACTCGCTTATTGTTCCAGGAAGCATCAATGCTCTTGGATTGCTTTGTACATTTTGCGTGCCCGAGCCAAAAGGCAAATTCCTAGAGGAAGCATCTCAGGAAATTATATCTGGAGAAACATGAACTTGTTAATTAAATTGCTTGTGGGGTATTGTGTTGTAGTTTTGTGTGATTTTGTTTTTTTTTTGTTCACCATCTTCTCCATATAATTTTTGTTTTATTTGAAATTCAAATTGTTAGTGACATTCTTTTGGCAATTTTTGAGGTTTATTTGGGGTATCAAATAACCCTTCAAAATTTCATCATTCATTCGATTCTTTTCAAGAAATTTCAACTTTTAAAAAAAGAAGTATAAAAGGTAATATTAATATATAGAACAATACAAAGAGCAACAAACTATGCGTTTAATTTTCAAAAATTGAAAACTGTAAGAAAAAATGTAAAGTAGTACGATCGAGTGTAATAATAAATTAAATTAGGTTGAGATCAAATTTCACGAAGGAATATAGTGTACGAGAGAGTGTCAAATGCCTGTCATACTCTATCCTTTAACCAGAATTTCGAATTCAATCCCTCATAATGAACTTATCTTTGATATACGAAATGTTCTATTCTTAAACTGAGATTTTTAATATTTCATAAGATTAGTCGGGTCTCAACATACATATCAAATTGAGAAGCAAAATATAAAATGAAAATTAAAAGTCAACACTAGGAAGTACAATCAATTAGTACATGATGTGAATGACTAAAAGTCAGCACGACTATTTTAATAACTGAATATGCCCTATTTAATTTATTTTTTAAAATAATTTTAATAGATTATCTTACTTTAATATTTTTAATTAAGCAGTATCTAACTCAAACCATTGACTTTTTAGCAATACTTTAAATTAATCACTTTAAATTCAAAATCAAAGATAACATAAAAAAGAAAATCTTGATTAGTATATATGATGGGTATCTTTGGTTTTTTTTTTTTTTAAGGAATGTATAAGTGCAGTCCATAAGTTACCTTCAAAATTTAGAAGAAAATTTAAGAATCAAATATTTCTTATATTTTTTAAATATTCAATAGTTATTCTAAATTACTTATCAATTTAGAAATCAAGAAAGAACTTAATTAGAATTTTTCTATTTTACCTTTGCAAATTTTATTTATTTCTTTGAAAGTGTAAAAAAGTTTGTAAAAATGGGAAAGAGGTAGTAATTTGGTTATCCTCTCTCTCCATATCTCATATTTACTCTCCTTTTCCTCTTTTTTCACACTCTAACTTGTAACCGTAAGTTAATTATCAAGAAATTTACTTAGTAAATATTTTGACTATATATATGTACTCTCTAGTTCTTTCTCTTCACATCCCATGTTTACTCATCTTTTCCACTTTTCCCACACTAGTAATTTTAACCCTAAATCTCTTAGCTTTATATATTTGTTCACTCCATCTAGCTAGTACATTCCACACTCCTTTAAGGTAAGTGTATACATTTCTCTTTTTTTTTCTTTGTTTTCATTTCTCTTCTTTCTTGTGTTTTTGGTTTGTTTGTTTTTGAGTATGGTCATCCATAATTGTTGTCATATGATCTGTAGGTCACAGATTCAAGTCGTAAAATTAACCTCTTGTAGATTTACAAGGCAAGGTTGTGAGCATAAGACCTAATTTTATAAAATTCCGCCCATACCAAAAGCTAGAGTGATGGAGGAGCAATTTTCATCGAGAGAATTTAATATTTATTATATGTACATAATCTTATATGTGCGGTTAGCCAATTCTGTCAGTTGAAAAACAAGTTTAACCTTAGTTTCACAATGTTTTGGTTTATGTATACTCCTCTTGTTTACTTTATACAGTGACATTTGAATGACTATAGAACTGAAAACACAAATATTTTTATGTCAAAAATACATATAAAGATATTATATTCTTTATGTAACAGATTAAAATAAAAAAATATCATATAAAATAAAACCTTTGGAGTATAAGTTAAAGGTCATAGACTCTATTTTGCTCACACACTGTTAAGGTAGTCAAAATTAGTTATAAATTTGAGATGACTTTCCTCTATCTTTGACTAACTTGTCAATATCCAAAATCCATCCCAGATTCTGTACAAATGCAACAATAACATACTCGGTAAAATCTGATAAATGGGATTAGAATTAGATAAAATATACAAAGACCTTATCATTATCAAATTCTACACAAATGACACTCAAAATTACTTGGATTAGATTCTATTAATTATATTCAAATTATCTTATCGTAAAATTTCCATCTTTTTTATTATTTTTTTTAATTTTGCAGAATTTGGAGTTTTGACATTAGTCATGGCTAGGGAGCAATTGGAAGTGCTAAATGCACTTGATGTGGCTAAAACACAATTTTATCACTTCACTGCTATTGTTGTTGCTGGCATGGGTTTTTTCACTGATGCATATGATCTTTTCTCCATTTCTTTGGTCATGAAATTACTCGGACGAATTTATTATCATCGCGATGGTTCACCAAACCCCGGGACCCTGCCCCCTAACGTCTCCGCTGCTGTTAATGGTGTCACCTTTTGTGGCACACTCGCGGGTCAATTGTTCTTCGGGTGGCTTGGTGATAAGTTAGGTAGGAAAAAAGTGTATGGAATGACACTTATGCTGATGGTCCTTTGTTCCATTGCCTCCGGGCTCTCATTTGGTCATAACCCCACAAAGCGTCATCGCTATGCTTTGTTTCTTCAGGTTTTGGCTTGGATTTGGGATTGGTGGCGATTATCCTTTATCCGCCACCGTCATGTCTGAGTACGCCAGTAAAAGGACTCGGGCGCGTTTATTGTTGCTGTTGCAATGCAAGGGTTCGGAATCTTGGTTGGTGGAACGGTGGCGATTGTTATTTCAACTTTATTTAATGCAGGGTACCCTGACCCTGCCAATCAGGACAATGCTGTTGCTTCTACTGTCCCGAGGCTGACGTGGCATGGCAAGTGATCTTAATGATTGGCGCTCTCCCGGCTTTACTAAACTACTATTAGCGAATGAAGATGCCTGAGACAGCGCGTTACACAGCCTTAGTGGCTAAAAACGCGAAAAAAGCCGCTATTGACATGTCTAGAGTGCTACAAACCGTAATAGAGGCAGAGCAAGAGAAAGTTCCCAAGGACATAGGGAGCGATTTCGGGTTGTTTACCACGGAATTCCTCCGTCGCCACGGGTTCCACTTGCTCGGGATGACAAGCACGTGATTTTTATTAAACATGGTTTTCTACGGTCAAAATCTTTTTCAAAAAGATATTTTCAACGAGATAATGAACATGTTGGAGAGAGTTTCTAGGATTGCAAGAGCTCAAACTCTTATAGCTCTTTGTAGTGCCATCCCAGGGTACTGGTTTACTGTTGCGTTCATCGATAAATTAGGCCGGTTCACGATCCAATTGACGGGGTTATTATTCACGACCGCGTTCATATTCGCGTTGGCCATTCCATACGACCATTGGACGCATAAGGAAAACAGGATTGGATTTGTGATCATGTACTCCCTGACCTTTTTCTTTGCTAATTTCGGTCCGAATGTGACCATGTTCGTGGTCCCCGTGGAGATTTTCCCCGCGAGGCTACGGTCAACGTGCCACGGGATATCGGCTAAGAATATAAAAAAACTTTGGTCTTTGATTTTATATTATTTTCGATACTTTGCTATGATTACTACGTTATTATCATGTTTATTGCTGTATTTTTTTCTTCATGCTTGATTTTGATATACTTTACTTGAGTTGAGTGTATTTTTATCAGAAACAGTTTTTCTATCTTTACTAGGTAGGAGTTAAGTTGCGTACACACCACCCTCTTCGAACCATACCTATGGAATTATACTGAGTTTATTATTATTACTATATAAAAATGTTAAAAGAGCTCTAAGGCGTTGTATTTTTCTTCTTCTTTTACAACGATGTAGTATTCGTTAGCTGTCCTGATTAATTCAAATTCCCATCACATCGAATCGATAAAGAGAAGCTCTAATTACTATTTATGTTATTAGAATCCTCTAAAAATATTGTCACATATATTTTAAATTTTTTTAAAATATATTATTTCTGAAAAATTGAAAATGCACCTAAAAATATTTTCAAAGAAGTCTAAATGGCATAGCTCCCTAGCACCACCAAGGAAAGGCACATTCGTGTGCAACTTGTAAAGCTGCCGCCCCAAATACTTGACTTTGACTAATTGGGTCAAAATGCTCTTTTTGTCGTCATTTTATTATCTAAGTGTCCATTTCAATAAGTTTATGAAAACATAATTTGTAAATTAAAGTTAAAATCATATATAGATATTTTTAATTTCTTTTTTATTTAAAGATGAGTACTTCGTATTTTTTATTTTATTTTTTTAAAAATATAACCATTATAATTTTGGCACAAATTTGCTAATATTAAAAGGTGTCGATATTTTATTATGAAAGGTCTAACTTTGACCTTATGATTTACAAATGGCATATTGAATAGATTATAAATTTTTTTTTCCCATTTTCTTCACATGTACCTATTTTTTTCCAAATCATATCAAATTTTTTTTTAGCTATTTTGTCACTCTACAACAAATTAAAAGATTTTTTTAGACGAAAGGGCTCAACCAATTGAGTTACTCTCTTCTTCTGAATAATATTTTTATAAAAATATCATCGATTTTGATTTTTAGAACTTTTTAAAATCGTACTTTTTATACATAAAATTGAGCAGACAACATACGTATTAGAAGCACTAATTCTTGTTTTTTTTTTCGCCACGATACAATTTATTGTAACGCGAATTAATTAGAGGATTTATTAACATTTAGTTTAGAACCCAATTCTTAGTTCTAATTATTATTGTATATTAATTTAGGATTATTTTATAATATACAAATTTAAAATTTTAAATTCACCTCTAAATGTGAATAAAGGTCTAAGCTAAATTTAAAAACGTGGCAACTTGAGTACTAAATTTTAAAAAAATTCATAAGTCAATTTTATATAGAGAAACTTAAAGAGTTCAGATGGTTAGCTATCTAAACTATCACTTTATTTACATCAGACCACAATCTTTGATGATAGTAATATTTCATTAGCTCTTTCATTTTTGGACCGACTATTTGGTTAAATTTCTCACCGATGTTTTTTAAACTCCACAAACACACAATGACTATTATTCAAATGTATACTAAGACGTCATTTGGATTGACTTTTTTTTTCAGTGACTTTCAAAATTAAAAATCAAAAGTTTTAAAGCTTTTGACTTTTTTAGGTACTTTTTCAGATTTTAAAAAGTACTTTTTATATTATTCAAATACTTCAAATTTAAAAAATATTTAAAAATCAAATATCATTAAAAATAAGTCAATCCAAATATCTACCGAGTAAAACTCACTCTTACACAATTGCTCAGAAACGAATATAACAAACCACACTTTTTTCCCCAACCCATTTTAATGGCCCATATAATTGCATTGTACATTATCCAAAATATAAATTAGAAAAGATATTATTTTACTATAATTAGAAATAATTTAATTTTAAAATTCTTCATGTATTCTTAATGAAGTAATTTTCAACATTATAAATATCTAAGAATTATTTTAGATTATTACAAATATTAAATATTTTCTTTTCATAAACACAAAGTCAATTCATAAAATTACATAAAATGAGATAGAAAAATAGTTTTTTTAATGAAAAATAAATAAATCAAACTTCGTGGAAATTGCAATAAAGGACTTCTTTGACCTTTGACTATTGTTTTTATTGCTTTTAAAATATGTTATTATAACCACCTATACTCTTACCCTTCACTAAACACTTTCCTTTTCCCTATTTTTCTTTCTTTCGTTAAACTAAAACTAAAGAGTGAGAGTTCTACTAATATCTCTCTCTCACACACACACACCAACAACCCCCCCCCCCCCCCCCCCCCCCCCCCCCAACAAACAACCAAAAAAAAAAAAAAAAAAAATATATTTTTTTTTCATCTAGGAGGGCGGGGAGGGGGGGGGGAGGGGTGGGGTGGG
>JAPFFP010000070.1:456544-470760 GCA_026153255.1 Solanum medicagineum
ACTTGATTTTTTTTGTCTGTTTTAAAAAATTAAAAAAAATGGTTAGAGCACCTTGTTGTGAGAAGACAGGCTTAAAGAAAGGGCCATGGGCTCAAGAAGAAGATCAAATTCTTATCTCTTACATAAAAAGAAATGGCCATGGCAATTGGCGTGCTCTCCCTAAACAAGCCGGTAATTGCTCGTTAAAACTTCGAATAATATTCTCTCTATTTCAATTTATATATGATCTTACTTTATGTTATTACTATAATGTTCCCTTTCTAATTTGCAAATGTTTTGACTATGAAACATGTTTAGTCAAGCATTTGGAAATTTGATATGCTTGATCAAACTTTTAGTAAATAATAATAATTTTGATAGTAATAAGAGTTATTTTATTTAAAAGTTGGAAAAAAATAGTTTTTTGCGAGAGTAGTTTGAGAATTTTGGTCAAACACAAATTGATGTTTTAGTACTGATAAAAACGTTTTTCAAATTGATTAGTCAAACATAAACTGTTTTTGACTGCCAATTTAAAGAACTTTTTTTTTAATAGCTTTTGTGCTTGATTAAAAAAGAATGACATAGAATGAAAGGAAATAACTATTTTATTGGTCTATCATGTTTACTAAAATTTTATGAAAAAATCAATTAATAGAAAATATTTTTTTAAGAAGTTTGCGTTAAATGATCAAAACCAAATTTTGATTTATTTTTCTTGAGATTTTGGAAAGTAAAACTCATTTCTGATTTTCTTTTCTTTTTTTTTTAATTCAGGGTTATTGAGATGTGGAAAAAGTTGTAGACTCAGGTGGATGAATTATTTAAGTCCAGATATAAAGAGGGGAAATTTCACCAAAGAAGAAGAAGATAATATCATCCATCTACATGAAATTCTTGGCAATAGGTCAGTAATTAATTATGAAATTTATTGTTAATATTAACTAAAATTCTATTTGCAGTATTTGTTAAAGAATAATATTATTTAACATCATGAATATACTATAGTTAACAAAAACTTCAAATATCAAAGCACCTATTTTAATTTACAAAGATGGTTATAGTATACTTTTATCCTAATAAAAAAAATTACTTTTTCTCCTTTCAGATGGTCAGCAATAGCAGTAAGATTACCAGGAAGAACAGATAATGAAATAAAAAATGTTTGGCACACGCACTTGAAGAAAAGACTAAAAAATCATCAGTCTCCTCGGAACTCCGAAAGTCACTTTAGAAGTATTAATGAAATAACTCGCTCCATATGTGCTTCTGACTCATCGCAAATATCGCCTAGCGAGGCGTCAGTCATGACATCTAGTTCATCATCAATCGTCACTTTCGATACGATGATCAACGATCAGATAGCGGTTAAATTGGAGGAAAGTGACTCGTCAAAATATTTCTGCACAGATGAATTTACAACGGAGAACAACTTCAATTTTGTTGCTACTAGGGATGGTGAAGAATTTCAAAGTTTGGACATGTTTAACAGTAGTACAACAATAATGGAGGATGACATGGACTTTTTGTTCAACATTTTCATAAAGGCTGAGGATTTTTCAGAATTACCACAACTTTGAGGAGTCAATTTTGGGTTCCATCATAAATTGGGAGCATGATGAGTTTGAAAATTTCATGTGTTTTTTCTTCACCGGACCACCAAATTATTTTTGTTCTTTTACTATTTTATTAATATTTTGATTTTTGAACTTCTTTGTATATAGATAGTGGGAGATACAATATTGGGAAGTGAAAGAGATGTTAATTATATAGATAGAGACATATGGAACCAAAGGGTATCAATTTTATTATTTACTCTAAGGCTCTCCTCCAGGGGACCTTAGGTGTGAAAAAAGAAAAAAAGATTTAAATCTACTAATCGATCATGTCATATAAGCTCAAGTTAGTCATTCAATTACTTCAATTCGAATTATCCGGAGAATGCAATGCTTGATATTCTATCAGAAAGACAGACAAACATTAAACATATTTCTCGATTCACTCAATAGATTAAACGCCAGAACGGCCTTTTACAAGAGGCATTCTTTTATTCCCTCATTATACAAATCCTAACATAAAAGATAGGATATTTGAGACACTACATTATTTTGATTTTTTTTTTCACTTACATAATGTTACACTTCATATTTTAGGCATATGGCCTACTAGACCTAGCTCCTGGTCCAAAAACACTAAGCTCATCCCTATTATACTTCAAGCTCTTGGCCTCCTGCCTAGAAATTTGGTAGGAATTCATCAGGACCTCCTCTGGCATGGCTCGGATAGCCGATAACCGCCCTGCTAATGGGCTAGTCATCGCGTTATCATTGGTCTTAAAAGCGATGTAATCGAGCCCTTGATCCCCTGCCTTCTTCACTATCGCAAAGTTTTGAGGCACGACTATCAACTGGCCTTGCCTCACCTCACCATCAAACACAGACTTCCCTGCGTTCCCTACCACTTGGAATCGTCCATTCCCACGAATGATGTAGATGATTGAGTGAGCATTCGGGTTCCAATGTGGTGCCACTAGTGCATTCTGCAATACGCGGAAAAAATGTTACAAGTAACTTCAAATATTGAAATTTAACTTATTTACATCGATCATAATAAATATGTCTTACACAACGAATACCCTTTTTTGTCAAGTGAGTAATCCCTATGGACAAATTAGCATGAACAGTTACATGTAGTTATCTTAAGCTACTAATTCATAGCTAATGACGATTACGAGTATTGAACTTATCTCATGCTTCTAATTCATAGTGATGAATAAATGCATTTATATCGAGCTACTAGTTTAGAGTAACGATATATAAAAAGTTAAAATGTTAGCATAAAAGTCAGTATATAAAAGTTAAACTCTTTAATAGGGTTAAACTCTTTAATAGGGTTAACCACTTACTCTATAGAGCGTCCCTCTCTCAGCGCTGAGCTGGAGCCAGTTAAGGACGGGGAGGGTGTTACTATTGACCGTGCTTATGCGTCCGCCACGTGGATTGTACACGTCAGACCTAGTAGGATGACCAATGTTCTCCCTCAACTTCATTGTGCAAAAAGTTTCTTCCAATCCATTAAGAGGGAATCCTCTTCCTCTCTCCCGTTCGCGTAGTTCTTCTTCTTGTCTGTCCTCCGGGAGGAGGAAACGAAGGTTCTCAGCCAGGACAATAATTCCCCTCTGCGGTGCCTCTTGCTGGAGCTTTCTTATTACCTCAGGGTCGACGTTGAAAGCCTCAGAGAGGATTTCAGCATCGAATCCACTTAACATGTTGCCTCCATTCTGTTGTTCAGAGCCTCGGCTTCCATATTGGCCGGCTTGCTCTTGTTGTCTTCCTAATGTTTGTTGTTGTACTCCATGTTGAGGATTTCCAGCAAGGAAGAATTTCTGCCAAGTTGAAAATCAATCAACAAAACATAAAATAAGAGAAGTAAAGTAACATGATTTTGTTACAACATCCTTGAGTCGAGGGTCGTCTTATCAGAAACTGCTCTATCTTTGAGGTAGGGATATGTTTTGTTCTTGAAACAACTCTATATGGTTCCAATTTTTTCTTTTTTTGTCCTTGTATCTTGTGAAAACAACTACTTCCTCATGTCATTAATTAAAGATACAATTGAAAATTTTAAAATTAAATTTTTTATTTAGAAACATATCATTCTTTTTATGACGAAGGAAGTTACCCTGAATGTGAGATCAAGTTGATTGGCCTCATTAGAAGTGTCAATAAGTGAGACACTAATAATAGGTTCTTCGCCATCATTGTATGTCCAGTGAGTAACTCCGGCAGGCAATGCAAGAATATCTCCCGCTCGAAAACGCTTAACTTTCTGGTGATGATCGGGAGATCCCCGCCCTCTAGCTCCAGACCGCGAAATAATATCAGATTGTTGCGACTCTATTTCAAATGTCTCGGCGCAGCCGGGGAATACGGTTGATTGAATTCCTCTTCCTACGTTCATCAAAAACAAATATCAACTAAAAGTACCATAACACAAGCTACTCTACCTAAGAGTAGAGCAGGCTAGCATCAATGACAGATTCAGAATTATATGTGACAATGTTGTTTGTACTTGAATTTAAACGCTATGATGTTATAAGAGTACGAGAATCAAAATACCGTTAAAGAAACTATATATTCAGTGTTCTTTTAAAAGTGAATTCAAAAATAGATTTTTCGAGTCTTTTGAGATAAAATTTATATATAAAAGCAAAAGTTTTAATTTTTTAAAATAAATTTATCTATGTGAAAGCTAAATAAAGAGTAACAAAACACTCAAAAATGATTTTTTCAACATTTTTTTGAAATAAATTTTATGTATTGGAAAATAAAATATAAAGTAGAGAAACGCACAAAAATAGAGTCTTCAATTTTTTAAAATAAATTTTATATATTTAAAAACTTCACAAAAAAAACAGAACAAAATTACAATAATTAATAAGTCGAAATATTTAAGAAGTATATTTAAGAGCATCATGGTTTAAAAAAAAAAGCTCTTTAACAACCTGAAAAGTACTTAGCTTGTGTCATATAAAATAGAATATATAAAAAATTATTTAAATTTTGGATTAAAATGGTGATTAATCGGACTATCCAAAAAAATCCTACGCGATTTAAATCTAAATTAGTTAAATTTATATAAATAAAAAAATAAATTTAAAAAGTAGAAAACTTGCCTTGAACTATATAGATGAGCTGGGGAGTGTTGCTATAGTAAGGCAACAAAAGCCCATTGGGCCGGATTTCATGCCTGACGGCATGAACTCCGGCACACTCAAATTGTTCTTGGTTAGCATCCCAGAACTCAACTACACCCGCCTCGGACTCAAACCTACGATTTGGTTCCTGAGCATTCAATCGCTCGACCTGACACTCAGTCTTGGACCTGAGTGCCCGGTGCTTCTGCTGATGCTGCAGCTTTTGCCAGATCTGCTGTTGCTCAAAAAATTGAGCGAAACTGATCTGGCAAAGAAAGAGAAAACAAAAGAAAAAGCAGAGGGAAGAGGAATTAGAAGCCATTTTTTTTAACTTTAATTACTCCTTTTTATTTTTTTAATAAAAATTGGGGAAAGGGGGTGGAAATTTATAGGAAAAATTGAAGGAAAAAAATTGACACGTATTTATTTGCATGGATTCAAAGTGTTTGATTGAGTTTAACACTTATGAAGAGGTTTTGTGTGTGATGTGGCAAAGGGATTCTGCATAATGAGCTGTTTTTTTGTGTTTTTATTTGCATGGAAGTTTGTTTGTTTCCATAATGTTTGCTGGGTGTTGCAAAGTGTTGTGTTGCGTAACTTGGTTTAAGACTAAATTTTGAGTATGTTTTTATTCTCTCCGTCTCATTTTATGTTGTATCATTTGATTTGACATGGTGTTTAAGAAAAATAGAAGATTTTTGAAACTTGATCTACAAGCCTCCCAGGATAGGCACCGTTTGAAACTTGGTACGGTGTTTAAGGTGACATTCTTTTTTGGACAGACTAAAAAAGAAAGAATGCACATAAAGTGAGACGGAGGAAGTAATAAACTTAATCTTCGGAGGGTAATTTTTTTAGCATACTGAGTATGTTATCATTGTTTTTGGTGTATACATTGTTAGATCTTTTTATAATACAATATAACTTTTTTAAACTCAGACGGTGTAAAGTATAAGTACTTAGATACAACAAAATAATGTATTTGTACCTTATAAAATAGATGTATTGTAATTATAAAAAAAAAAAGATAAGATAATATTGATTTTACTTCAATTATTTATCTTTGACATATTTTAGACGACATTCAATTATCACTAAAGTGATGTAGTGGAGTATATTGGATCCCTCCATCTTCAAGAGGTCTCGATGGGAGCCCTGAAACAAAGAAATTCTTAGTAGGCCGGGCCACTTCTTCCTTATTTCGTGGCACGAAACTATTTAGTCAAGTCAGTAAATTTTAAATATCAGATAAGAAAAATGGACAATATTCAATCACTTCAAAATTCAAGTATTAGACTACTAACTAAGAAACCATCTATATTGTGTATACATGTCAATTCTCAGAGGATAAATTATTTTTGTGATGATTTAGGGGGTTAAATTTATCCTCCAAGTCCAAAATACATGTCCAAAATACATGTCAAAAAATCTACTAAGGCATAGAATATACCAACTTAAAATTCGTTTACTCTAAATCTTAAACCCGCCTCTATGCTAACAACTAAGCTAGCAAAATAAGCAATCACTACGTCTACGGAGACTATGATGCTTCACTATTTTCTTGTGCTGGTGGTGTTGGTGATGCTGGTGATGAATCACTAGTAGTAGACGCGACGTTTGTCTTTGGAGGGCTGTACTTCTTCAGTAGCCTGTCTTTGTTTTCCCTCCACCATTCTTCTGCTTGTTGCTCCGCGAACCTTCGTTTACTGCAAGAATTGTCCAATCAACAAACATTACTATATACGTTATGATGTGTGACGAGGCACATAGTTTAAGAAAGAAAGAGAGTCTTTTGCAACTCGAGGCCTAAAACAAATCATAGATAGTAAAGTGAGAAGCTTAAAGTTACTTTTTCTTTTATCGTAATATAGGAGAAATGTGTTAGTGTGCCAAATAAAATGAGACGGGAGGGCTTGAATACAAGTTGTCAAAATTGCAGTTTAGCAACAGAGGAGATTTAGTGAAATACCTGAACCTAACTCGTTTGAAGATCTTCGTGCCATTTGTAAGTTGAAGGAGAGTGACATAGATGCCTGGTTCAAATTGTTCGATAACTTCCTTTTGTCCCTCTCTAGGAGCTTTAGGTGACCCTGAGAAACTCCTAGGAGTTGATTGTCCGTGGTTTTCACGTACTGTTCCATCGACACTCTGAGATGTTTCATGAATTCCAGCAGCATCCCAATGATCATTTCTAATGACAGACTCAGACATGTTATTTCTATGCGTTGGCTTCTGATGACTGTTGGACAACGCGTCTGTTTGCAAAGAAGAGTTGTCTTCGGATGCTTGATTCCCAATTGTATTAAGAAATGATTCAACTTGAGCATGTATGGATTTAATTGCTGGACTCTCGGAGATATCAGGAGGCAGTTCTTGTGTCATATCTTTCAGCTGAAGTAACAAAAGACACGATTACACGCTCCATTATCATGACAAGAATGCATAATTAAAAAAAACCAAACTTTTATACAGGAACACAGAAAAAAAGACGCGATCAAGCAAATCATAGGAATTTGGATGATTTCGTTAAACTCAAGTTATATGATGTTGAACCTGTATGGTGCTCAAATCATAACTCAAGCATAAACGTAAGCGAAGCAATTTGAACATTACTTGTATAGTAATAGATTTCATGGTTTCCACCGCGAGATTACACTTTGATGCTCTCTCTGCAACCAACCTAGATGATTCTTGAGAACTTTCCTTCAGTTTTCGAAGTTCAGCTTCTTGTCCGTCACTTTTCTGCTTTAAACTTTTGATCTACAAATATAAATGAGACAACTAATAATGATACCTCCAAGGGCGACTCAATAAAATTAGTGATCTACAAACTTTAATAGTTTCTAAGCAAAATTCGAATTATAAATTCGCTATTATACAAAGACTTGACAAGCCTCCCCTGGATAGGCGGAGTTTCATACCTGGTTTTGCAATTTGGCAACTTCTTGGTGTAATACATCATTTGTCTTTCGAAGACTATCAATGACACCCCTTGAGAAAACAGGCGCAGGGGAGCGTGGAGGACTTGGTCTTCTCGAGTATGGTGAAACAGGTCTAGAGTTGGACGAGGATGGCTGAGGTGGTGCTGTCACGACAGGCTTCAAGGCATATTGAAGTGCGCTAAGTGAACTCGGAAAAGCAATATCTTTTAATTGCAAAAGTGAGGGAACTTGTGAAGCTCTCACTATACTTAAGTTATCTGATTTGATGCCAGGCCTTGTAGACTTGACTTCGAGGTACTTGATTGGTTCTATCGTGGGAGAGAGCAGAACTCTTGATATTTTCGCCTCGCCCCTGTCTAACTTACTACTCTCTACTGGTCGATGAGAGGAGTTGAATTTCTTAACAAAAAATGAGGAATTTCCTTCGGAAGCCTTTTTCAATTTCATGTAGCAAGAGTCACAAACGCGGTGTGGTTTTCCTGGAGTTGGAGCCAGTGCTGCTTTCAGTGCTTTTTTCGAACTGCAAGCATGACAATGCACTAGTCCACAATTATAACAGTTGTGCCTCTTTCGCGTAAACCCAAATGCTTGTCGACAACCTGAGCAAACAGATTGATCTGCTCCAGACACCCACTTATGAATGCAAATACTGGCAGTGTAATTAGAGCCACATGCTATGTTCTTCACATGCCTGTCTTTTAATGCCTCGATTAATGTTGGACTGTTGCGATCCTCAGTGTCACCATGACCTAACCTTCCGTTAGCACCTTTTCCCCACGTAAAGACTTCACTTCTTGATGTAAGGACAGCAACATGGAACGAGCCACATGCTATTTCTTCGACAAATTCACCTACCAGTCTATCTTGTACAAGAGAAGGAGCCTTCCCGTCAGCCTGTGGATTTCCGAGCTGACCATATGCATTGCTTCCCATGATGAAGACGTGACCTGATGTGGTAAGGCCAACGGTTATATTATGTCCACATGCTAACTGATGGAAGTTGTAATCAATAAGTGCAGACACACAAGTTGGAAGCAAATAAGCTTCTTTATTTCCGTGGCCTAATCTATACTTATCACCATCTCCCCAGGTGAATAACTTTCTCGTGGGAAGATTTCCACAGTTCTGGTTCGTGACTTCCACGATAGCAGCAGTGTGCCACACACCACAAGCGACTTTAACAGTCTTAAGTCCATGCAGTGACTGAACTTCCCTGGGATACGGTACAGTTACACGATCGCCATGACCTAAGGCGCCATATGTTCCATCCCCGAATGTGAATAGTTTTCCATTTGCCGTTGCCAGTGCTGAATGCCAGGTACCACATGCAACTGATAAAACTTGAAGCCCTTCCAGCGGACCAGAAACTCGCTTAGGTATCCAGTGGCTAACATCATTGCCATGGCCAAGAAGTCCAGCATTGTGTGTTCCATCACCCCAAGTATATAAATCACCCATCGTAGACACAGCACAGGTATGAAACTCTCCACAGGAAACAAAATCGACATTTGTAACAGCCAAAAATTCAACAAGTTTAGGGCGGCTAAAGTCCTTTTCAATTCCATGACCAAGTCTGCCCCCGGATTCTTCTCCCCAAGTGAAAACCTCTCCTTGCCTTGTAACAAGAGCAACGTGTCGTACACCACAAGCAATTTGATGAACATCAAGAACCACATTTGACTCCAAAGGTCTAGGAGTAAGTACATCATGTTTAACAGGAACTGGATTCCCTGCCCCGTCATTCAACGCTCCATCACACCAAATTTCCCCCCACACATAAACATCACCTAATGATTCTATGTCATCTGGCCCCGAACCCCCACTCGAACAACTTGGAGTGCTGGAGACACTAATGCGGAAACCATCTGCACTTGTTCTTCCTTGCATACTTCCACGTTCAGACCCCACATCTGAGCTTCGCACACTCAAGGAAGTTTCACCACCATATGGATCAGCAGAAGTCCAATCCCGAGAAATACTTTGGCTGAAATCTAGTGATGCACCACATGGATTGGAATTTGGTAACTGCATATAAAATGGTAGTTAAAGACCGTAGAACCTTAACTCACACAGAGAAGCTGATCAAACGGCATGTCTAATAACTACCATGCGTAAATACACTATGCAAGATAGATGTAACAGATGATAGTAGGTTTCTTTGACTTTAAAGGTTGCAAACTTACATCAGTAATATCACTCCGAGTACGTCTACTACGAGCTTGGCCAGCTGAAATCAAATTCTTTAGTCCAGCAATCCAAATCTCCGCTTCAATCTTATCCTTGCAGATCTTCAAAATGAAAAATGATACTTAATTGTCACCTTAGTATAACTTTTTTCCAAACAATATTCATGACAGCAAACACCAAAATTAACTATTTCACCAACCAGATCTAGAGATCTTTCACCATTATTGTATATAAGGGAAAATGACAAGTACTCCTTCTCTGGGCGCAAATATCTTTTAAAAACAGGCTGCATAGACATATTTACAGGCAAAAGTTCATATTGTTTCAGTAGATCTTATCAGTAGGTAAACGAACTCTTTGCAAAATGTAGACGCATTATCATTTACTCACAGTTCTCTGGCCTGGAATAATTTTTGAAACTGTTGATAGCTTTAGATTCCTTTCTGATCCACGAGAGTACCAAATTAACGTTGTTTCATCCTGGAAGTACCAAAAGAAAAGCTGTAATCTTCCATCAGATATCATTTACTTCCAGAAATCAACTTCACGTTCTGGCTTCTAGAGTGAGCTAGAAAGCAAGATGTATATTTGAACAGATAAGGCGCTTTCATCAGTTCAGACACTGAAGAACTCAGAAGCAGCCGAAGTAGTAAGTTACAGCGTTATCACAAGAGAAATGGGCAAAAAGCTCTAAGGTCCAGTGGGGCGGGCCGTAATGAGAAAAATACAAATATATATGTTTAGTTCAAGACTACTAACTACAAAGGAAAAATATGTCTTAAGCAGAAGCAATTTACTCAACACGTTTTGATCCTCACTTCAGGGTGTAAAAGCTCCTTTGAAACATTGGTAAGTTACATACAAAGAAAATGGGAAGCATATGGCACGTGATTCTTTGATGCAACAGAAACTTAAAAGGAACTTGAAATGAACTATGACACGACTGGTGTTACGAATCATAGCAGCTACTTGAGAAATAATAAGAGATCCATGTAGCAAGAATTACTTTTGCATATGAACAAAACAATAGCAAACAGTTGCGAATGAATACAAGGACCTTCTGCATAAGTGGTAGATTATACGCAAACTTTACCTGTACCTCGTAGAGGTAGAGAGAATGTTACCAAAAGACCTTCTGCTTAAGTGCATCAAGTCAAAGTAGTCATGGAAAAGGTAATACGGCAATGAAGAATACATGTCAAATTAACATAAACTTTTATACTAGTCAAATGGGATGTATGGAGCTCAGAAGTAACACAATCAATTACCGGAGAAAGTCTGAAAGGGCAGAACTTTGGCTTCCCCTTCCGGCTATACTTAATTAGCTGTGTACCTTTCTTCAACGCAATTAGACCCTTCAAAATAAGTTTTAAGTGAATAAGCATATCAAGCATACAGATCACTGGTCAATCAAGAACTTTACGATAAATATATTGTAATGTCTACGAAAAACAACATGAAAGTTCTAGCCGACATCCATGACTCCATCAATCTTTGGATCAAGGCATTTTATTATACTCACAATCATAAAATATCTAGCTGACATCCGTGAAATGCTTGTGTTTTTCTGTAATTCTAGAAACAAGAGAGTGATTGTATAATTCTAACTCCATTCTCTTCGGCTAGCCTGGTTTCTAGTGAAACTTGCCTTAGGCAAATCCCACAACAAAGTGACAGGAAACTTAGCGCCATAAAGCATTTCTCTATTTACCTACCTAAACTATCACTTTTTCGCATGTTTCATACCTCGACTATCAGTCCCTTTATATTAAAACACATCTCGATGTTGAGTTAGTCTATACACACCTGTTGCCGATTAGGAAGTAACATTTGACCAACTCAACATCGAAGAGTGTTTTAATACAAACGTACTGATAGTTTATGTAGGTAAAGAGAACAATGGATTGTCGAGGTATGAAACTTGCGAAAAAACTGATAGTTTAGGTAAAGTATACAACTTCAAGTTATGTTTGGCCATAAAAATTTGAAAACTTCCAAAAAATTCAACTTCAAGTTGAATTCCGAAAATTGACAAAAAGCCAAAAAGTAGTTTTCACTCTTTTTACTCTAAATCACTCTCAAATATTCAAAAATCAACTCTAATTTGTATTCATAGTCAAATACCATTTTTCACTTTTAAAATAGTTACTTTTTTTAAAAAAAAAAAATCATGATTTTCATTGCTAAACGGGTTCTTAGTAGCTTAATTGATTGGTTACCTAAACTTTCATCATTCTGACGAGAGATTTCATGACCCCACCTTGTAATCAGCTCCCCCTTCTCCTCCCACCATTTTTTTTTTAATAAAATGAAAATTCTGAGTACGCTACGCTACTGATGCTTTAAAAAATATACCTGATCAATGTCGCGGTCAGGATTGCCATAGCTAGCAGGATCTGCCATTCCATGTGAAACAAATCTTGGCTATCCACCAAAGAAGCCTATTTATTGTCCTACCAGTATTCATCATAGATGCCAATGCAATCTTCTTTGGCCTATCATCAATCTATTCCGCCCCTAATTTTTCCCAAAATAGAAACTTTTCGATTTTCTCCTCACTATGATCCACCTAAATTCATCAAAATCAAACCAAAAATCGATCAAAAAAATTCAAGATTTTTATGAATTCATGTTAGATTGATGTAGATTGCTAGTGGGTAAATGTTGAAATTTAGAAATTTTTTGAGATTTGATCTAAAAAAAATAAAAATAAAATAAAGTGATAGAAAGTTTAGGGGAACCTTACATTTTCGATTTTGGCGCTCTTATTTGGATTGTTTTTTAACCACCTTATGTAAACATAGTAATATTTTACTATTTCACTCCATAAAAACTTATTTGCATATGATATTTATACAAAATGAATGAGTATAAGACACATGTCAAAAGATAATATTTTTTAATTAGTAAAGTTAAATTACTAGGTTTGTTGTAAATAAATATTCAGAGTGGGTAAATATTTATCTGATTTAGTCTCTTCGTGTTCCTCTAACTAGATGATTCAAAATTTAAACTTTATGGGGCCGTTTGGTTCGAAGATAAATTATACAGGGTATGACTATCTTGAAATTATTTTATTATTGAATGTTTAATTTATTTTACTGAAAATAAACATGCATGGTATAATTTCTAAGAAGATGTTTGATTAAAAAGAATACTCTTTCCACCTTATTTAGTAGAAAAGGGAATTGAAGGACCTTAAGGGTATTTTTGTCATTTACTTCATCACAAAGCTACTAATTTGGATACTAATACCATTCTCTGTCAAGAATGACTTATTCCGATACTAGTTACTAATTATGGTGCAACTTGTTATCACATCATTAATAATCAAACAAATAATAATTAATATAGAACTAAATTTTAGATGTATTTTATTTAGCATATTGATAAGAAAAAAAATGTAATTTACGTTACTTTTCGTATAGTTTTTAAATATTAAATTTTTACTTTAAAATATTAAATTAATATGAACTAATTTAACTTTGAAAATTAGTCAAATTGACTCTCAGAAAGTACTACACGATAACTAAAAAAGAAGAAGAATGTAAAAAAAAATATTCAATTTAATTTGTAATTTGTTTAGATTAAAATACTTAGATTTGATGTTAATGTCAAGTACATAAATGTAACTACTTTCTCCTTGTGGAGTATTAAAAAATCATGCATAAAAATATTTTTTAAAACTTTTTTGTCACAAATTAAATTTAGATTGGAGATTTCTTGTTAGGAAGCAAAGAAAGAATCATATAATTCTTGAAAAAAAAAGAAAAACTAATTTGTTTCAAATTAAGTGTTTTTATTTTTAAAAAATTATAAAAATAATATACTTTTATGTGCAATAAGTTTTTAACATGAGCATTCCTATTTTTTCGTTATTTGAACCAATAATCAGCTAGAAGTTTTACAAATTACTTAGAGTATATCTTTATGGGAATTATCATGCGGACATATATTTATTTATTCAACTTTACATAAATTTAAATGTTAATTTATGCACATCTTAAAATTTAAAAACATAAATATTAGTTGAAAGTAATCGAAATATTTATGTAAAATGATATTTATAAACTTCAAATATTGTCGAGTATCTTTCTGAAACACCATTTCTATCACCACGAGATAGTGATAAGCTCTACAAAAACTCTAATCTTTTTAAATTCCACTGTATAAAATTTCACTATATATTATATTATTATTATTATTATTATTATATAAATAATTAACTTCAATCCTCAAATAAAAAATTTCAAAAAAAAATCCCATTAATTTTACTTCCCTTTTCTACCCTTTCCTACAAGTTTCATCTTTTTTCTTCGTTTATTACTCGAACTCATAACTTTCGACTTAAAAGTCGCTATTTATCATCAGAATAACTCCCTCTCAGTGAGTCTCAAGAGTTTACATTTTTT
>JAPFFP010000070.1:492786-503813 GCA_026153255.1 Solanum medicagineum
CAGTGAGTAAGCTGCCGTGGTTCAACTTCAACAGCCAGTTGCATAGCTACTTAGCTTGCTTGCGTCCAGTGAAGGGAACCAAGCAACATAATCACGAGCCATTTTCCCCATTGGAAAATAAGCTCCCGTTAACTTTAAATTCACATTGCATAGAGGGTCACTGAAAAAAAGATAAATCTCTGTGACTATTAGTTGAAATGGTTGTATGTATAAGTTTGTGAGCACGTAGGTGATCGATCTTATGCTAACATATACGACTTCTTTTGATCTCGAGTAAACCTGAAGGTTGAACATGTATGTTGTAATCAATCATATGCTCAAATATATTACTTGTTTTGTTCGAGTGCATCTGCAGATGTACTCGCTGCAGATTTATAACGTATACTATTGTGTTGTGTACATGTTCTGAATGAGTGTTGATCATGAATGTTCGTAGAGACGGAGCAAGTATTTTAAGTTTATGAATTCTGAATCATAATCTTTTTTGCTTACTGAGATCTAGATAGATTATTATACATATTCAAAGTTTTTAATACAAATTCAAGAGTAGAGGCAAGTTACTGAATCTTGTTCATTTACTTATTTTAGTAATCTACTTTATTTTTATTTTTAATTTAGCCCCATGGGCTCATGGGCTTACCTTTGGGCCGCATTAAAAAGCTCGACTCTTAAATGGGCTTCCAAAATCTTAGTGCTCTATCAAATGACAAGTTGAGTCATGTCAGCCCATATTGACGACTCTATCAGTGGGCCATAAGTTATTTAGAAACTGAAGTCACGTGACATAACTTGGGAATATTGTGATGCACAAAATATATACATTCATCCCTCTTACATTTATTTAGTTTGGTTATGAGGGGCGTAAGTGTCAATGACGTGTCTTAAATCTAAATGAGTTGGATTAATTATATTTTCATGGGCTAATTTTAACGTAAATTGGTCGGACTACTACTTATATTTCTATTGGATGATTTTGTTAGACTTGTTCCACCCCCAAAAGTTGGAGTAAACTCTATAAAAAACACTCAAATGGAGCATTCAAGGCATAGGAAAGGTTCAATGGAACAAAGCATGAAAAACATGGAAAATAATGAAACTCAAGAAGAAAAGGAGGTTAGAATTTTGATTTATTATTATTATTATTGTTATTATTATAGCTATTTAATTTTTTCCAGTGCTGGCTTTTGTGTTTTTTGGTAATGTGAGGCATGAATGTGGGTTGTGGTGGGGGTTGGGGGTGGGGGGTGGGGGTCAGAGGCGGATCCAAGATTTCGAGAGGATGTATGTATAATTAGAAGGAGGTGGATCTAAAATATAAATCTGAAATAACATAAAAGAAGAGGTAGATCTAAGATATAAATATGATGTAATATACCGTCAATGGGTTCAATCGATCTCATTGAACGGATCACAATACCTTCAACATGGAAAAACAATGATGCTTCACGTGATCCAAATGAATGTTCTTTCCTTTCAGTATTTTTTTCTTTTAGGAAAAGGGTCAAATATATTTTTAAACTATGTGAAATAAACAAACATACCTTTTGTTTATAGTTTGGTCTAAAAATGTCCGTTCCTCTTGTATATTTCACATGGTTTAAGGGCATTTTTGTTCATTTCACATAGTTTGAGAAATGTTAGTTGGAATTTACAGGATTTTTTCGATCTTCTTTATGCATGTGGGGGACTCACATACCTCACTTTAAGCGCACCTATGTATTGACTGAATTACTCTTTGGGTCTAATTGGTGGAACCAATGAACAATGCTAGTTGGTTACATATGTGCGGTAGAAGGCTTATATTATCCTCTTTGATTGATCTAGTCTTTTCTTCGCTTCATTAGTGAATCACCTACTAAAAAGGCAGGTTGTGGACTCTTTCATTACATAAGAGAAATAAGGGCTAAAGCACAACAAATGTTGTTCAATCGTTGACAACACGATTTTTACCTTAAACATTCGCGTTCTCTGACCCTTTTTTTTACCCCTCCCTAGGAGCTTCCACCCTTTTTGCTCCTTTGGGGACTCAAAACTGACAACCTTCGGGTTGGAAGTGAGCAGTGCTTATCATCCGAGCAACTCCCTCTTTTCTGTTCTCCGACCTTTCCACAGGTGCTTTAGAGTGCTTTCATATTTTGCCTTTACGTTTATAGTTTATAGTTTGCTCTTAAAAATGCCCTTGCCACCAATACTTTGGTTCATTTCACATAGTTTAGGGGTATTTTTGTTCATTTCCCATAGTTTGAGAAATCTTAGAAGGAATTTTACAAGATCTTTTTGATCTCTATGCAACGTAGGGGACTCACATACTCCACTTTGAGCACACGTATGTATTGACTGAATCACCCTTTCGGTCTAGTCGGTGGAACCAAACAATGCTAGGTGGTTACATGTGTGGTGTAGAGGGCTTATAGAATCCACTTTGATTGATCTAATCTTTTCTTTGCTTCGTTAGTGAATCACGTACTAAAAAGGAAGGTCGTGGACTCTTCCATTACGTAAGAGAAGAAAGGGCTTAAGCACAAACTGATAATGCTTACAATCCGAGCAACTCCCTCTTGTCTGTTCTCCAACCTTTTCATAGGTGCTTTAGAGTGCTTTGATATTTTGCTTTTGTTTCTCTTCTTGCAGATGACTATATACTTGAAGATCAATAAAACAGTTGCTTTAAGAGTTAAAGAATCAGATAGTATCGGAGACGTCAAATCTTTATTACATGATAAGGAGGGCGTACCAGAACATTTTCAGAAGCTAGTTTCAAATGGTGTTGAGCTAACAGATGAACAAAAGCTAGTCGATTATGACATTATCGAGCACTCCCTCCTTCATGCTTCTATCGACAATTCAGTCTTGATGCCATTTGTGGTGACGAGGGCTTACGCTATAGGTGCTATCACGGTCTACTTAAGGATTTCCGATACTATTCAGGATGTCAAAGATAAGATTGAGGCCAGAGATGGCGTAAAACTAAACGAATTTTCTCTTATTCATGATGGAAGGTTTCTTGAAGATGACAAAACTTTAGCTTTTTACAAAATCAATGGTGGATCAATGCTTCATATGGTTTCCAAGCCTAGAGACAAGTTGCTTATTTTCGTGGTAACGCTAAGGGAGGATATTGTAAAGATGGAAGTGAATCCTGCCTTAACTGTTGGCGACATTAAAACACTCATAGAGAGTAGAGTTGGCTACTTAACATATACTGTTGATCTGTTTCTGGGAAAAGAGAGATTGGAAGATTCGAAGAGGTTGTATCAGTGTGGTGTCAACGAAGCCTGTGTCTTACTGGTGAAGCGTAAGACAATACAGATCTTTGTCCATACGAGTGATGGAAGAATAGCACTAGACGTGCATAGGCGGGAGTTGGTCAAGAATGTGAAGCTCATGCTTCTAAAGAAGACAAGAGTACCAGTTCATCTGCAAAAACTTATATATCAGGGATACTGTCTAGCTGATTCGCGTGATATATCTCGCTACAACATTAGAAAGGAGTCAATTATCATGTTTGATGTACGTGGTCCTCCTCCTGGAAATATCTACGAAGAACCATTTGACATGAAGAGATTCCACCATGCAAGTTCGCCTCCTAGAACTACAACCATTGGTCATTTGAAGAAATTGATCAAGAAGGAACTAAAACTACACGTGAAGGAACTATATATGCGTGGCAAGGCTTTGAACGACTTATTTTGTCATGGAATTACAAAGAAAAAGCAGTTTGAGCGTTTTCGGACAACTTCATTGTAGGTGTCTGTTTTTTGCTGCATTTGTTTGGAAGGGGGTGAATTTGTTTTGTTTTTGGTCTTAGTATTAGTAGTCAGCTGGATGATTTTTCATGTTAGTGTTATCAGTTGTTTTCTTTGCTTCGGTTGGATCCATTAGTTATGGACACATGTCTTGCACGTATTAAAACATATGATTTTCTAAAACCACGTTTCCTCTTTATTTGTGCTCATCCTAAGCTTATAAATGTTATGTATATCGTTCATTCTAGAGCAAATAAGTATCCCACCGCACCTCACCAGAAACAAGACATAGAAGGACCAGGTGACAGTCCAATGTTGAGCAACACTGCATATAACCTTACAAATCAAACTAGTCAATGAATATCTTACACTCTTTACTCATACTACCATAGAATTTGTAATGGTTACCAAATTCGGAAGCACAGCAACCACGATTCGGGGTTTAAATCGAGAAAGGGGGAAACGGAATGGAAGCCATGGTTGGTCGGAGATGAAGTAATAGCCTTCAAAGCCCAAGCTGTTGATCATCAAGTTGTAATGGGCATGGGAAATGAGCAATATTTGTTTAGCTTTTGGGACGGATGTATTTGAGTCTCAAGTCCTCTCATTTTACCCCTCACTGGGCATGTTGCTGTTGGGGTCAAGTTTCATATATAATGGAGGGTAAAACTAACTATTAAACAAAAGGGTATTTTTGACCTTTTACCCTTGACCATAAGCAAGCCAAGTTAAAACTACAGTTACCAGAAAATATTATGAAAGGCAAACTACTGACAATTACTTATTGCGTAGACTAGAAATAAGAACTGTAAACTAATAAAATTCAAGCAATCCAACCAACATTTCATTTAGCACATAATGCTTGCAAGTAAACTGTCCAGGAACGAAACCAGTGGCGTTAAAGCCTCCGCTCCAGTGATAGGTGAGTTCTCAGATGAAATCAAGTACTACGATCAGTGCTGTTGAGCCTGCCGACTTGGAGCACCACCATAGCCACCACCGTAGCCACCATGAGGTGCATTTTGCTGAGCACCGTAATTACCAGAACCTTGTGAGGCATCAGATCTCAATGTGGAATTTCCACTAGCATCGCCGTAGCCACCACCCATGTAACCTCCACCACCTGATTGCATGTCTCTTGATGCACCACCTCCAGCAGATGGATTTCCATAACCACCATCGTTTCCACCATAGCCACCATAACCATATCCTTGATTTCCATATCCCGTGGCTCCAGTTGGAGACTGGCCAGAAGCAGATCCTCCGTTAGCAGGCCCACCACCACCACCAGCATTTGAAGCACCCCAGGATGCATTACCATAGCTCATATTCCCATATCCAGAAGGAACCTGAGAACCCCATGAGCTTCTTTGTCCACCAGCTTGACCACTACCATAACCAGTACAGGGCACATTTGGATTTCCGAAGGCAGCACCACCATAGCCAGGATTGACACCACCATAACCAGGATTGGCTCCACCATAGCCAGGATTGGCTCCACCATAACTTCCATAAGCACCATAACCCATGCCGTTGTTGGATGATCCATAACCATAACCTGCAGTACCATATCCGGAGGAACCATAAGGTGGATAACCACCTCCAGTGTTTTGTGATTGCATGTATCTGTTGGTATCCATTCTGTCATAAGAACTGGGATTGTCACCAGATGCACCATACCCCTGATAACTTCCACCACCCATACCACTACCACCATTGGAACGACCACCAAAACCAGAATTACTATCTTTAGGAAGAGCACGTTTTACTTCCACTTGTTTCCCACCGAGATCATGATATGTCTTGTGTAAAACCCTATCTACTGCATCTTCAGAATCAAATGAAATGAAGCCAAACCCACGAGGTCGGTTGGTCTGTTGATCATACATAATTGCTACATCAGTGACATTACCATAAGTTTCAAAGTAAGTTCTGAAGTCATCCTCACTCAGAGTGGGAGGCAATCCCCCAACAAATATTTTCTTGGTTCTGTTATTTCCACCGCCTCCAAAACTTCTAGCGCTACCCATATTTCCAGATCTAGGACCCTGTTGTTCCTCTCTGGACAAGGCCCTCTTAGCCTCAACCTATACAGAATAAAATGTCATTGAGCTAAGTAAAACAACAAAATTCAGACACAAGAAAGAGTCACAAAGAACAGATTTTGTCTAAATTGCTCGGACTCTCCAAAAATATTGCCGCAACCGTGTCGGATCCTTCAAAAATACACTATTTTTGGAGGATCCGACACGCACCCGTCGATATTTCTGGAGAGTCCGAGCAACGTAGGATTTTGTTATATAAAGCTGAACAAAATTTAAGTGAAATTTTCCATCAACTAGGTTATTACTCAGGGGGGAACCTATACTAAAAGACAATATTTGGGAGTTATTACTTAGAGCCTTGACGACGACACTAAAGCGCATATCAAGCGAGGCAAAGCTCTCGACGTGCGCCTTTCACAACACTCTGCAGAACTCATTGTGAACAAACCATCTATTCTCATTAATAATACCAAAGAGGACATTATGACTAAAATAAACCTGCCTGCACCATATCAACCGAAAGTGTGTTCATTATCGGTATCTACAAGTCCACACACTACATAAGAATAACATTTACTACTCTATGCACCACATTTAAGGACTCCTTTTTTTCAACAAGTCAGATATCATTTCATCACCATCACACCACCAAGTGTCCAAAACATTGAAAAGGAAACAATCATCCCACATTCCAGACATTGCATTCAGTGCATGGCTTGGTAATGAACACACTTTGCTGCACAATTCCATCTTGAGAAGGCACAACTGACCTAGCAAAATTATGCACTTATACAAAAATGACCACTATGCAACAGAAGCAATAAATTGCACTACAATAACTATAATAGCTACTACGCATCGATCCCAAGCAAATCCACCCATTGTATAGCAAATGATTAATTCGAGAATCTTTCAAATTTACAGCTTTATTCACCACACTGTATATATGGTCCCCTAATCCAGAAAGAGGGAACATCAACTTAATATATATTTTTCTAAAAGGTAAAGATTAACACAAACTTAATAGCAGCAACCATAACATTGCTCTAAACAGCATCACTGCAAAATTTATTGTAGGAAAACCGCTATCTATTTTCAAACTAAAGAGGTCATACTGACTAAATAAACCAACCCGCACTCTATTACCATAACGAAGAAAAATGCATCTCTATCTTCAAGATCACTCATTGTATAACTTCAAGTGGATCTTACAACTTAACTGGTTACTACTCTATTCACCACATTGTATAAATAACATTTTTAACAAGAACAATAATATCACGAAATGTAGCTAAAAAATACGAAGAACATAATTCTAATAAGCCACCTGTTGCATCAAAGTGCATGATTCAATCAACGGAAGGAATTAGGTCACATAATTCTAGCTTCCAAAGCCACAATAGCAACACACACCACAGCAAAAATCATCTCACATATGCAAAACACCATTTCACAGCACATTATGAGGTTCGGAACCATTTGGCACACATGGCACTCAAACGCATGAAGAACTACCGCCAACCTCATTCACCATCTTCACAGCAAAAGAGAACATATGCAACGCATTGTCTACTCAAAATTGATTCGAGAGGAACTACTTTTTACTAGAAAAAAACACAAAATAAAAAGATGCAGACTTCATTTTAAATATCAGGAGAATTTGTCTACTAACAAAATTGAGTTGGGAGAAACTATTATTACTTATAAGAAACCACAATCTAAAAGATGCGACTTCACTTCAAATATATGGAGAACTTGATAAATACAAAGGCAAAACCAGAAGAAGACAACAAAACCATAAGAAAAATTCCATAAGCACATACCGGCTCACGAAATGAAGTGATCCGAGACCCAAAAAAGACTTAACTTTAGTACCAAAGAGCATAATCAAACTCAGAACATATCAGAATCAGAACTCAACAAGGATAAAGACATGCTTAAAATGGATAATCAGCAACCAAATAAAGACCTCACAAAAACAGCTCAAATGTCATGAAAAATAGACACAAAAGCACATTCCAAATTGGAAATGCCACATTAGAAAACACCCAGAAAACAATCACAAATAAGCACACTTACCCAAAACTCCACAAGCAAGGGAAAAAAATAGAAAATAAACAACACCCAGAAGCCACAAATAAAAGAGGGAACTTCACATCATGATAATAGAAGCATAAACACATCCTAACTAGAAATGTCACATCAGGAAAATGCCCAAATAACAATCACAAAAATCAGCACACTTAACCTAAAACCTCCACAACAATGAACACCCAGAAGCTAAAACAGAGAAACAACACAAAATAATGCAACCCCAGAAGTTAAAACAGATAAACAACCCAAATGATGAAACCCCAGAAGCTAAAATAGAGAAATAAACAAAATTAACGAAACCCCATAAGCTAAGAAAACGAAATGAACAAAATTAAAGCATGAAAAAACTCACCGTACGTCCATCAATTACATGGGTATCCTGAAGAACTCTATCAAGAATATTAGGATCTGCAAATACAACAAACCCAAATCCTCTAGGCTTCCCAGTAATCTTATCCCTCATTACTACAGTCTGTAAAACATCACCATAACCTTGAAAATACTCCTTCATCTTCTCCTCTGATGTTTCCCATGATATCCCACCAATAAAAAGCTTTCCTTGATCTGAATCCATAATTTTTCTGTACTTTTTCCTCTCTTTATCTCTCTCTATATATCAAAAAAAATCTGGATTTTTGAGTGCGTTGAGGGAGAAGAGAGAGTGAGGGTTTGTGTAAGAGAAAATCTGGAAAAGAGGCGCCGACTGAGGAAGGGAATAGTAGTGAATGAATTTATGAATTTGGGGACAAGGAATGAACGGTTGTGATTTGATTTGATGTGATCAATGGTGGTGATTCAAAGAGCATACTTTTTGATGATTAGATATTTTTGACAGAGCATATTTTAATTTAATTTTAATAAAATTATAATTGGTATGTCGAGATTTTAATTTTGATCCTTGAAGAACTACGATGCAGCATCTTTCTACTTTTGAAGCTAATAAGCGGGGTGGCGTTCTTCTCTATTTAAAAAAAAGTTAGCTTTCTTGAATAATCTTAAAATTCTATAATTATCCAATGAAGTCAAAGGCATACTCCTCGACTGGTTGTATTTGTATTTTATTCATCAAAAAAGTCACAATCCTTTGGTAAAGTCACAGCCCATCGAAAAAATTACAATAATTTGAATAAATCATAATCATTTGAAAAAGTCACAATCCTTCGAGAAATAATATGCTATTTAACTCGATATATATTAATGTTTAATTTTTCATTGTGGTATTATAATAATTTAAGACTTACGAGCGATATTTTTAGTAAGGGTATTATTATAATTTAACATTTAAGTTAAGGAGTTCATACTTTTAAAGTAAAATAGACAGATATTGATATATACTTTTTATATACGGTTATACACATGTTATATGTAAAGTGTTTGGAATGAAACAAAAACATTATATCAAGAGAATTTATATGTAATCTAACAAAATAATATAAATTTTCATAGATATAATATTGAATAATATTATATACTGAGATACGTAACGTAATATTTTTTTTTAGATTATATATCTTTAAAAACTTTCGGCTTTGTTCATAAATCGATTCACCTAATGCAATTTATGCCTTATCAATCATCTCTTTTTTATCCTTTTTTTTTCCAATAGTGAGTTATATTCATTTGTATATCTCTTTTCTTGTCATAATTGTTCACTAATTGCCATGAATATAGTGAGAAAGCGTTCTTGTTCCTTTGTAAAAGGACGTTTCTTTATTCTTAAATCTAAAAATTATATAATAGTAGCGTTTGTCGAAAGAAAAAATTGTCAACTCAACTTTTAAGGATAAATTTGTAATTCAATTTTTGATAATTCAAAATTCTTAATTAAGGATAAAGAAATTTTAACTATCTCACTACAATTCATGAAGTAACATTCCTATTAAAAAATTCATACTTCCAACAAATATTTATTTTACTTTTAGAGGTTTGAATTCGAAATCATTAATGAAGGACGCAGAAATTTTAATTATCTCACTATAATTCATACTAATAACTTTTGATGTTCTTGTTTGTACAATGCTTCACATGATGTTGCACTCAAAGGTGTGACTAAATAATTGATAAAGTGAATTGCAAATTGTACAATTTCACATTTAAGTTTTATTTTATTTTTTTTAGAAAAAGATTTTCTCATTAGTCTTATTATCCAAAAATCACAATAATAAATAAAATTTTAAAAGTACTTTCACATGGTGTTTGGTTGAACTCCATTAATGGACATTAGAGGCAAATATACCCATAAATTGGTTGAACACCATTAATGGACATAAGAAGCAAATATACCCAAAAATATTTAAATTTTCAAATATTTGAATTTAATAAGCTTGGTCAAACTTATGAAGTTAATTCTCTTCATCTCACCTCTCTCTTACCTAGGGAATATTCCTTTCACTATACATGTGATATAGTTTTTTTGGTTTTTATTAGTAGTATAAAATATTTTTTTCTCATTCTCTTCAAATACTAAGATATTCTTAGTAAAAAATAATTAGAGTAGATGGATATTCAGCTAAAATAATTACTATATAAATATGTATAATCGCTATATATTTCATATATAGTCAAGTTATATTCAATTTTTGAATGTATTGTGATATATTTATGTATAATCAAGTTATATTATATAAATAATATATATTTTCTATAACTTTTAGTAAAACTTATATCGGCTAATATAGTATATTTTAGTAAAATTTATAGACAATGAACTTTCTTTTGAGAACACTATGAATACATGACCTTAATTTTTATAATAATTATAAATTTTATATAATAAAAAATATACAGACATATTAACCAAAAAAAACTATTTGCTTATTCGTATTTTTCGTATAATAATATGTCAATAAGCAATAATAATATTTACAAAGGCAAAAATATTTATAGTAAATTTTAACACCAAAATATCTTTTATTTTTTGAAAAGAAAAAAATTCATGTGATCATGTCTAATCAAACAGAATTAGGAATATATAAAAGATAGGGACCATCACTTTTTTCTTGAAAAAGACTAACTATTTTCTCATAAAATATTTTCCACTTTTTCAAAAAAAAGGAACAACTATTTTCTAAAATATAAATAGTACCACTACTAAATCAACATAATTTTCTTTTCATCTATCATGTGGCACTGCTTATTCTTT
>JAPFFP010000070.1:524391-538310 GCA_026153255.1 Solanum medicagineum
CATTGCGGGGTAAGGGGGGGTCGGATGTACGCAGCCTGACCCCTATGTTTAAAAACATAGCGCGACTGTTTCCGGAGATAAAATCTACATCGTGTTTCTTTAATACATTTTTTGCTGTATATTGCTTTTCCTCCTACATGCATTGAAACCGTTCAAGTAGATGGTTTTAGCCTTCAAGCACTTGAAAGTGCTATGGTTACTTGCTCTCATTCTTCTCATGAGAGGCCAAGGATGACAAGCTCACCGACCTGCTCTATGAGCTTATAATTTACTATTGTAAGTCTTTAGCTCTGTGATCAGTTGCCTAAAAAAGGGTTAAGTCTTTGGTAAGGGACAACAAAAAAGAGAGTGAGTTACACATCTGTGCAACAGTAGAAAATGTAGACAAAGCTCCTCGAGATATTTAATTAGGAATTTCATATTGGCAAAAAATCAAACAACACAACTGTGAATCCAGAACTGCATCCCTTAAAGGAAAGAATCACATACCTTGAGCAGAATCTTGCCAGTACCCAACACAAAACCTGCATCTGTATTGCCAATTCCAGTGGCAAACTGCCCAAAAGCTCCAGCAGTACATGTGTGGGAGTCTGTACCCACCAAAACCTGGGAACAAACATAAGGATTTCATAAAGTTAAAGCATAAGCAAATACATATCAAAATGTCTTGACACTGGATATTGGCAAAGATTATTCACCTCTCCAGGTCTGCAATGACCTTCTTGTGCAAGAGCAACGTGGCAGACACCCTTGTAATCAGGATTAGCCTGTATAGTTATCACATATGTAGTTTTTCATTTGCTATGAGCAGACAAACAAAGTAAAAGCTTCAGCAGAGCACATAATAAGGTATTCTTAGAGGGAAATAGTCATACGCGGAAGTTCCCCAGATCTTTAATGTCATAAAAGTACTTAATATTTTGTTCATTGCAGAAATCCCTCAAGATATCCACGTTCCGGTTTGCTCGCTCATCAGCTGTGAATATGTAATGGTCAGGTATAATGACAAGCTTTTCACGATCCCAGACCTATGAGATTGCAATAAGGAAACATCCATTAGATATTTAATTCAAATAAATACTTCTAATCAACAAAATAAGCTCGAGCTTGAGAAACTTAGTCTTTAGTCCATATTTCCAAATTTAATGACACCATTACCGGACCACCAGAGAACTAAAGAAATTTCAATCATTACACGTAAATACATAACCAGGTAATGAACAAAAGTAGCAAACAGAATCAAATTCAAGTAAATGAAGCAAAATCAAATTTACTCTGCCAAAATTGCAAGACAATCAATTTGCACAAAAGAAGTTACTCTACTGGCAACATATACCTTAGCATTCTGTCCAAACTCTTTCTTGAAAATTCCGATTGATCCAGGGCCACAAACATCATGAGTCATCAAAACATCAACATTGACCCAAACATTATCACCAGGGCTCACTTCAGGCCTATCAGAAGCCTTAGCTAATATCTTCTCAGTCATAGTCATCCCAGTCTTCACCTAACAAACACAACAATCAAAAACCCCATGATAAAAAAGTCAACTTATTTCCCAATCAAGAGCACAAAAAACAATCAGAAATACATACTGATCCAGTTGTGGCAGGTTTTCTTTCAGTCTGCTGTGGTGTCATCACAGAAACTATTTTCTTGGAAATCCTTTTCCTAGCAGTTTGAATGGAAAATGAAGATTGTGAAGAGAAAGCAGATAGCCCAACATCTTTCTGCATCAAAATAAGAGAAAATCAGAAAGGGTCAGCACAAAACAGAAAAAAACTTGATTTTTGCAGCAAATGAGACAAAATCAACAAAAGGGTCAGCACAAATCTCCTCAAAACAGAAGAAACCTTTATCTTTTGCTGCAAATAAGATAAAATAAGCAAACGTGTCAGCACAAAACTCCTCAAAAACGGGAGCAAATCAGCAAAAGGGTCACTGTAAATTCACTCAAACTGGGGGAAAAACTTGATTTTGCAGCAAAGGGGCATCTTAATTCAATCATTTATACAGACACAAACCTTATTGATGAAAGCTGTAGAACTTGAAGCTATTGCTGAAGATGCCGCCATTGGTGACAGAAATTCTCAAGATTTGTTCTGCTAAAGCTTAAAAGGGGTCGTCGAGAAGAAGAAGAAGAAGCTATAAGCCCAAATAAATGGCGGCTGATGAAGGTAAAAATGGTCGAGCTCTGGGTGATAAGGTCCCACAAGATTTGTTTGTCACTAATAAAATGAATCGTGTGGAAGCTACAATCCAAAACAACTTACCTTTTATATATATATATATATATATATATATATATATGAAAAAATTAAGATTCAATTTTACAAACTAATTTTAAATGTGTTTTTATCCTAAAAATGTTTGGAATTAACTCACACCGTCAGTTTTAAGTTGGGGATAAAGAAAAAACGATGTCAAGGGTCATCATTATTGTGGACTGTTTTTTATTTTGAAAAATTCTTGAATTGTATAAACTTCATCAGCCTATATATCTCAGTTTTGTGATTGGTCATTCCATCCCATGGTGCCCCTGTTAATGCCAATCCATAATAGGAGCTTTTGTCATATCTGAGCTGATATTGGGAGTATGAAGAAAGTATCTTGCCCATCCCAATCTCTCTCTGAATTTATTATTGTTCTTTGGAGCCAGAGGATTTCAATTTGTGTAAATCTGTAAGGAGCATGAGACCTAAAACACTTAACTAATTTTTGACATAATTTTTCTATCTTTCGAAGATAAAAATGAGATTTCATGCATATCAGCCTCTCCAGGAATTAAAATTCAAACAAGTGAAACTACACAAAAAGTACTAATATCAATACAACTAAGGATTCAAAATACTTTTAAGAAGTTTGAGCAATTTATAATTTAAAAATATGTAACTCTCTGAATAATAATATACTCACGTAAATTGGGATGAACGTAATTATTCACTAATAGTGGGAGCTTTCCATTACATAAAAGAAAAACTTTCATAGAGAAAATTAACTTAGCGTTAAACTATGTGAATCAATGTAAATTAACTTTATAGTTAATTTGTAAATTTGTACTATTCTAAAGAAAAGAAAATGTGATATCAAAAACAACATTATTTGAAAAACTTTGAGGTGTGACCCTTCCGTTTATCTTACATGAATACAAAATAATTTGTGCATCGAATTGCCTTTTAATATTAATTAAAAGACTTATGCCCCCATGAAAGTACATATAAGTCTTAAGCGATATAATGCCATCAGAAATTTTGAAAACAAAACGTGGTCGTGCCGGAGTGGTTATCGGGCATGACTAGAAATCATGTGGGCTCTGCCCGCGCAGGTTCGAATCCTGCCGACCACGTTTTTCAACTACTTTTTATTTTCATCCCCCGATACATAACTTACATTGCGATATATTTTATTTGTATTCGTATAATACTGACATAAGATGAGTTTAAATGGAATGCTATGATTAGTACGAATGCATATAGTCAACCTAATTTATTTCGAACTAAGATGTAATTGCTAGTGTGATGCTAACAACTAAACAACCCTTTAGAAGCAAGTAACGAAGGAATTGCCACATAACTTGATACAATCCCTCCACATGTCTTGGATTTAGACGCTGCAAAAAGGACATTTCAACTTGATACAATCCCTCCACCCTTAAACCAGATGTCTTGGATTTAGACGCTGCAAAAAGGACATTTCTATCTGAGACTCTATCTCTACTGAAAGAGAAACCTATGAAACAAACAATAAAGGCAGGAAGAGTGACAATGACAAGGCCCCCTCCCCTTCATCTGCAGCTAAAATTTGATTATGTTCTTCCTTCGCTCCAAAATACAAACAAGGGTAGCTCCGCCACTGGCTTGAAATGAGCAAAAGACTCGGTGAGAATGTCTTAGGATACAAACTGCATGGGCTAGAAGCACATCTGTGAGAGCTTCTCAAATGTAACTTCCAAAAATGCCAACAGGTGTGCTGATCCTTCAAAAGTAGTGTATTTTTTAAAGAGCCAACAAAGATGCAACAATATGTTTGGAGAGGTCGAGCAACACAGACAACAGGCAATCCATACACAGTGAGAATGTGTAGGTTCATCATGCTACATTTAAATTGTTGACTCAAGGAATGAAATTATCAACTTATCTGCAGAGATTCATATGACAGCTAAAGATTTCCTGCAACCCGAAATCTGTATAAAGAGTAGAACAACTAATACAGTCCATATAAGCAGAGCACAGTGCACGCATCAAGCATGAAAGGGTCGTAGCAATTAGCAGCAAACGACAGCAGCTCACTCAATTCCTGCTGCATACATTTTGATTTCGCTTTCATCTTTCACCTAGAGATGGACATGATACATGGCAGTAATTCAGAATTCTGATAGATACTAGTATTACTTAACACTCTTTTCATCCAAACACAAGTGGTGTATGGATAGAGACTGGTTATTTTCAGACGATATGCAAATAAAGAGACAGTTCACATGCAAAATTTAGGTATAGAAGAGATATGGCACAGCAATATCAAAACTAGATCTTTCTTATAGCACTGACAAAATTCACCAAGAGCAGAAAACGTTCAGCTCGTACCAAAAAATCACCAACTGTATTTTGATACATCATAATAGTTTTCAGTAGATGGACCAAGTGAAATGTCAGTCGAGTGTCAGTACTTCTTAGAGGTCTTCTTCTTGGAACCAGCGTTAGCAGGCAGTGGTTTGGGATACTTTTCAGCCATACTTGGGTCCAACCAATTGAGAGGATGGCGATTAAAGGCAGGCCAGTTTGGTATGGTGACAAGGGCCGTAAAGACAACACCACCAGCGTATGTTAACAGCATAGTTCGGAACGAGCCCAACATATAGCCCGTGAGGAATGCTACCACAGCAAAGCTCACAAGCAGTATCTGCATCAATTGTTCCACTAGCTTTTGTCCTTGCCAATCCATCTAGAATAAACTGCGAGAAAACAAATGAAAAAACAGCACATTATCACAAAACAGGTAGAATAAAAGTAAGTCCTATTTATACTTAATCAATCAACTATCCATTAGTCTCAACTCACAAACTAGTTGGGATCAGTTCCATAAATCTTTAGGGCGGCCATTTTAGGGATTTCACTCCAACATTAAATAATTTGCTTTCTAGAGATAGTCGTCTATGCAACTAGAGAATCCTTAAATCTTGCATTTATCCCTACACTAACTTATAAGTCTCTAACTAGTTTGTATTTACAAAGGACTCTTTTTCTTACTTTTTTTTAACAATTGTGGTGTTCGGATCAGCCTACGCGCACCTCAACTAATCCCACATCATACTTCCACCTACCACCTCCCACCACCAGCAACAAGTACCAGATAACTATGTCCACCAATTGATTAGAAAAAAAAAAAGGACTCTTGTCAAACACAGCACACAAAATTTAAGTGCAACAACAACAACTAGTCGTCTAGTCCTTAATTCAACTTTTTATTCTTTTTTGTTTAAAAAATGTGGCTTAATCCTCTCTCAACGTGATGAAAAATAATGCTGAATATCCACATTCTCGGTCTGCCCCAAAAGAGCCAACATTTCTGAAACTAAGACAAATGTAAAACAAGGTCGGCTCAACCCTAAAAGCCAGTGCCTCTAGGCCCCAAAAAATAAACCAAACCCCACCACCACCAAATTCAGTTCACTTAAATGCAAAAACATACAGAAAATTCATCTTACTAATTCCACATAACACCTCCCACCAGCAACAACTATACCAAGTACCAGTAACTCCGTGATTAAAAAAAAGGAATCTCGGCAAACATAGGACACAAAATTTAGTGTAACAACAACAACTAAGCCTTAATTCAACTAGATCGGTAAAACTTTTACTCTTCTTTTGGTTTCAATTGTGATGAAAAACAAAGCCCAATATCCAAGTTCTCGATCAGCTCCAAAAGAGCCATTAATTCTGAAACTAATACAAATCTCAAACAAGGTCGACTCAACCCTAAAGCCCCCAAACATGAACCAAAAATCCCTCAAATTCAGTTCGCTCAAACATACACAAAGATAAATAAACAAATTCAACTGATTAAAGGAAGAAGCAAAAGCAGATGAAGGAGATACATACATGAGAGACGACCAGATCTGATGAAAATTTCGCCGATGAAAAAATGTGGAAAAAAAGCGTCTCAACAATTATTATATTTATATATGTAATCCACAATACTTACTCTTTCCCTTTTTTTTTTTCTTCAACTTTTCAGTCAACCTTGTATAAAAGTGTGACCACGCGAAAATTACGCGGATAAACAAATATATACTAATTAATTAATTAATATAATTATAATTTGAATTAACTATGACTTGTAATAAATACCTAATTGTAATTATAATTTGAATTTTTTATAATTAGTGTGATTTATACAAATGTTGTGCGCGAATATATTTTGAGTTTTGTATAATTCGTGTGATTTATATAAATATTATGTGTGAATCAAATTGTACAGTGAAATATACAAACGTTATAAATTGTATAACGAATTATACAAACATTGTACATGAAGTGTATAACGATTATAACGAATTATACAAATGTTGCTATAATTATAGTTATGAAATGTGATTATCCAAACTTATAACTATGGAACATAATTAAGGTATTTTAAGTGGTCTTATGTGAAAAATTCTCAGATTTTAACATGTACCTTTTTTATTATATTGATGTAAAAAAAATTGCAATCAATAATATTCTTTTTATAGTTTTTGAATAACTAAAAATTTCTTTTATAATATCAAATAAATTTAATCTAATTTAGTTGTGAAAATTAATTAAATTAATTTTTTTTAAAATGTAATAGGACAATTGAAAAGGGACAGAGAATATGCATGTATTAGTTATGCAAAGTGTTAGTTTTGTAAGTATTAGTGAAGTAGTTATGTAGGATTTTAGTTAATTTTCGTTTCTTAATTTCAAAAACTATAAGTGAGCTAATATTAAAGTAAATAACAAATAACTAAAAATATCTAGGTAATTTGTATTTAAGAAATGGAGGTTTGTCTCTGAAGTATTGTGTGATAAGAAGATACCATCTAAATTTAAAAATAAGTTTTTGTAGAATGGTAGTGAGACTGTCTTTTGTTTAATGGGGTGGAGCATTAATTAGTCAAAAACTTGCATGTGTTGGAACATGCAAGTTGCATACATAAGAATGTTGAGATAGATGTGTAGACATACCATATGTGTAATAAGATTATGAATGAAATCATTCGAGAGAAGCTAAGGGTGACCGCTATGGCAGATAAGATAAGAGAAGCGAGACAAGATGTTTTGGGCGTGTGTGCAAAGGAGGAGTGTCAATTCTTCTATTAGGAAGTGCGAAAAGTTGAATTTAGGGGTTACGAGGAGGGATAAAGGTAGATCGAAAAAGTATGTAGAGGTGATTGGACAGGATATAACTCAACTTCATATTACCAAAGATATGACCTTCGATGGAAACAAATGGATGTTACTTATTAGGGTAGAAGGTTAATAGACCTGCACGCATTTTACTCTCTCCAAACCTCACTTATGTGGCTTTTTTAAATATCAACTACACCAATTATCCAAGCCCTACATATTTGGAAGCGCTTTAGACAAAATATGAAATATTTCAGGATGAATTCAAATTTAATCAATCATAATTTGACACTAAATATCGAATGGGTGTACTTAATCCTCTAAACATTACTAAAAATGCAAGAATACTAAAACAAAATTTAGTCCACAAATCATTCCATTTCTTTTTCTTTAAAGGTTGAAATAGAAAATTCCTCCCAAAGGTATATTAATTTTAATCTTTTTACTTCAAATAATATTTTTCATAATTAGTAATTTTTCTACATTTAGGGTGTTTTTGATACGAAGGAATACATATTTTTGTGTTTAGACTTTATAATTATGTCTAGGTAATGTTGAGGTAGTGAATATAATTGGATTTATACTTGGTCTATATAGTGCATGTGCTTTGGTGCCAAAAAAATGTTATTTTTAAATATGAATTTTCTGAAAAATAACTTTCAAAAGAAGTTTGATTGTATATATTTTTTCGAAAAGATATGATCGTTTTGTTTTTTGGTTGCTTTAAATTAAAGATATATCTTTGTGTATTTTTTTGCTTCAAGAAAATTGACTTTGGATTATTTCTTTTCCAGTGAATTGTTTATGTGTTATGGTTTAGATGTACACAGTATATTAATTAATTAATTCATCATCGAGATTAAAAAAATATAGAATGCGTCAAAATATTTTTTAATCGTGTGATCTTGCATATGTCATGTAGAAATATAGTTGAAATTAAAGATAATCGAATGTATCAAAATGTCCTTTAATCGTATGTGTGGTCTTAAACCTGTCATGCGAAAGTTTAGAATTAGAGATATGTAGAACGAAACAAAATGCTTTTTAATTGTATGTATGATCTTAAATATGTCATGTGAAAAAATTGAACATTAAAGATATGTAAAACGCACCATACAACAACATATTCAATCTGTAAATTGAACCATTATACCCTGAATTTAACATGTCTTGTAGATATATAATTACAATGAAAGAGTTGCTAATATTGCATATTTAATTTATATATATATATGATCATTGTGTGTTTTTTTAACTTGTACCATTTTAGTATTACCTTTATTTCAATTATCATTTTAGAATTTTTGTATAATTTTTTTACTGTTTTGGCTTAGAACTCATAAAGTGCACGTAGATGTTATCAATATTTTAAAGATAGAGAGTATGTTTTCGATATATCCTTAGCTCAAAGAAAATACAAACTAAAGCTAGTATAGAGTAGGAAGTAAAAAAATGGCAAAAGTCCTGTCAAGATATTACATATCATCTATCAAATCATCCTAATCAATAGTAATAATAGGATTAAACAATAATAGAAGTGGATGGTAGAACCGGGAGATCAAGGGGGAGTCGTGCCCATTCTCTATTCGCGGACTAGAGTATAAGTCGTTAGCAGCCTGTGACATTGATAAATTTAATATCATATTGGATGATAACTACGAATAAATGTGTGATACAATGAACGCATCGTAAAAGGAGTCTTTTAATAAATCAATGTTGTAATGCTAGATTATAATAATTATAATTATAGTGTTCACGTTAGGACGGGGCTTCTTTTGCTTGAGGCTTTAGCATCGATTAATATTGCTGCTGCAACCAAGGATTTAAGGGCGGCCTACCTTAAATATGAAAGATGTGGGGTGCAGGTGGTGATGATCACCTCTGGGGTATGCCCTAGCGCCTTTGACAGATACTCCAGAACCCGCCAACGCCCTTAAATTAAATTTATATATATTATAAGGACCAAAATGAATGAAAGCACATAAATTAAGGGCCATTTTGATAATTCTTAAATTTGGGTAACTACCCATCTATTAATTAAGCACATATATGCGGCAAAAACGGTTACCAGGGTAAACAAATCGCCGTCGTTTGCAGTTACCGGAGGAAACGAAATGCCGTCTTCTGCAGTCACCGGAAAAAACGAAATGCCGTCGTCTATTGCTGTTACGGGAGAAATGGCTACGGAAAATGCAGTCACTGGAGGAAACGAAACGCCGACGCCTTCGTCGGAAGAAAAAGTTAAGGAAATTCAAGAGGAGATTAAGACGATGAGTGAAAAAAATGCTGTTTCTACTGGTATATTTTACGTTATTAGTTTTATATTTAGAATTGGTGTAGGTATGGATCTAATTTTCATTGTTCAATTTGTCTGACATTACGATCAGAGATTCATCAATTTGGCTCTTAGCAGGGACAGAGTTAGGTTAAACAAGTCTACTTGACTCACTTATAGCTATATAATTCTAGATAGAAAGATATTGTTTCAATGATCACTGTATATAATTTGTTGTTACTGTTCTCGTTTCCATTCTTTCGAGCATGATTTTTAATTTTTTTCATTACTGCTTTTGCTTTACAACAGTTGTTTTTCAATATTCGGGTTTACGAAACAGCTTATCTACCTTCACAAGGTAGGAGTTAGTGGTGTTTATGCACTACACTCTTAAGATTCCCATTGTGGGATATACTGGTGTTGTTTTGTAAACTCTAAGTTGTATCCTGTGTGTCTTTGTGTCTCTGTTTACCCAATGTATTTGAAATTGAAGTATCAATAGTGAATTCGATATGTTTTCCCAATTTATCATTACTAATCATTGAAGTTTGTTGCAAGACTATCAATGCTAGCATCATTTTAAGTGGTAGATTCAGATATTTTTCATGCTTTATTCATTGCAAATAGGGCTTGGAATTTTTCCTTCGAATTGAGGGTTTATCGTGAACTACCTCTATACCTCCCACGATAGAGAAGATAGTGTCCATACAAACAACCCTCCAAACCTCACTCGTGGAGTTACACTAGATATGTTGTTGTTGGTGTGTTAGTGACTTTCCGAATCTGTTTTTTTGTGAAGCAACTCATCTCTGACTGATTGATGAACCTGATGTCTAAAGATCCTTCTAATGATTACTTTTTATTCTTAATTTAGAGTCACCTGAGACTATGATGGACATGCAAACTGAAAGGAAAACTGACGGGAAGAGCAATGTTCTGAAAAGGAAGCATGACGATCAACAAGGTGTAGGTATAGCCTCCTTTCTTCGGTACTACAGTGTGTATGTGTGGTTGTCTTTAACAATTTTATGATCCAGACCAAGTTCAGGATTTTTTGTTTTACCAAGTGTTTGGACACCTTGAAATTTCTCCGAGGACTTTCTAAGTGGTCGTGAGAGGTTCATATTAGTATCATTTTTTACTCTTGTATATTTATGGTTTGATATCTTTAATTTGAACGATTTGCTCCAAGGCTTGTGTAACACGATAGTAAGAACTATTTTTCGACTTCGTAGTTTTCTTCAATAGCTTGAATCTGAACTATACTACTCAGTGATGCTCTTTTGTTTTATATATCAGAGACATTCAAGGAGGATGTGGATCCAATTACTGGTAAGAAACATGAATCTGAGGCTTCTGCTTTAACTGGACCTGTTCAGAAACTGGACCCGGAGTCTGTCTCAGCAGTACTGCAAAAGGAAACAGATAAGCAAAAGAGTGACATTGGAAAAAAGAAACGTAATATAGAGCAAACAGTCAGTGATGATGAAGTTTTGAGAAGCCTTATAGACGGTTTTGATAATCATTTCCGCAAGAAGCTTCGTGAGAGTGGTGTTTTAGGGTTGACAAAAGCTACAGAAGGAGGTGCGAAGAACGAGACTAACACTGATAGTTATATTCGAAGTCTTGCAAAGCGCCATGTCAAAGAAATGCAACGAATCTTTGGTTCTAAGAGTGTGTCTGACCCCTCTGCCCAACCTGATGCTAGGACCATTCACATCTTGGAAACTATGGAGAATCGCATGTGTGATTTGTATCATCTATACCTTGCTGAAGAATTGGAGAAAAATAAAATGGTGAATAGTGATGCTGATGTGAAAAGCGAAAAGACGGAGAACATTGATGATAGTGACATAAAGAGGAGTAGCCTGGAAAAGGGGGAAGGGAGCCAAGAGTGAGGAGTAGAAGTTGGAAGTATCCTTGGGTCTTTTTACAGTATGCAAA
The DNA here is from genome assembly GCA_026153255.1 of Solanum medicagineum. Lineage (NCBI taxonomy): Eukaryota > Viridiplantae > Streptophyta > Magnoliopsida > Solanales > Solanaceae > Solanum > Solanum medicagineum. Next base: position 535,978 of record JAPFFP010000070.1, read on the forward strand.
AAAAAGACTTCATTTTACTTTAGTGTTCTTGCATTTAGATTGTTTGAATAATCAACTTGAGACAATTCATCAGTTTTTAGTCATAATATTACTCTACTGTTCTTTGTTGCTTCATACTCGAGGTGTCGATATCTTCTCAAGGATGAAGAAGTACTTATCACAATATATTCTTGTTTGGTTATTCTTTCGAGATTATTTTGCTTTAGTGTTCTTGCATTAGAATGTTTAAAAAATCATCTTGAGACAATTCATTAGTTTTTAGCCATCATTTTCCAGCAGACCCCTTAAGTACCCTTCTTTGTTTCATCACACCAAGGCTCGAACAATGATGAAGTATTTATCATAATTCTTGTTTGATTGTTTTTTTATACTACGTTGCTCTTCTAATCCATCAACTCTATGAATTTTGACTTGTATTTTAATTAATCAATTGAAAATTGATTCATTACCAAATAAATATATAGAATCTTGTGTCAGAATTGAAATAAACATATCAATCAATTAATACATGTATAACTAATACCCAATAACGTATTCCATCTTCTATTCCGTATGATTTATTCATAGATTTCTTCATAAGTTCTATAAGTATTAATTGTCACACACAAAAAGATCATTACAAAAATTGAGTTTTTTTTGGTTACATAATGATGGATCTAAACATTTATTAAATAACAATCAAAAAAATATTTAAACTAACAATATAATATAACATGGAGTTGAATGAAGAGTCTTTCTATAGTTTATATACATATATATATATATAGAGAGAGAGAGAGAAATACTCATGCATAACTCATAATGATCTATGGAGCTACAAACCAATTTGCATATGTGATAAAATTCAATAACTTCATTCAGATATTTAATCTATTCAAGTGTCTAACTAGTTTTATATGCACGTTTACCAGGAAAAATACCTCTTCAACAATCTTCTTCGTAATAACTAAACTCAAGAAAAAAAAACTAAAAAAATAATACCAAAATTAATAATATGACTAATGTTATAGAAGAATAAACGAGACAACGACAATCATCCTCTTGACAATAACTTTTAAAATACACATAACCATTTTCATCAAATTTATGTATAAGGACCAAAATGAATGAAAGCCCATAATTTAAGGACCATTTTGATAATTTTTAATTCTTAGGTAACTGACCATTCTATTATTTCTCCTCCATATTTTCCGGTCACTCACAGGATGTGAATGCGGCGAAAGTAGTTATCGGAGTAAACAAAACGCCGTCGTCTATTGTAATGGATACGAAAAATGCAGTTGCCAGAGGAAACGAAACGCCTACGGCGTCGTCAGAAGAAAAACTTACGGAAATTCAAGGAGAGATTAAGAAGCCGCGTGAAATATTGCTGTTTGTACTGGTAAATTGTACGCTAGTGGTTTTATGTTTAGAAGGAAGAAGGAACGACGTGAACGGATCGATGTAGGTATGGATCTAATTTCACTGTTGAATTTGTCTAATATTGCGATCAGAGATGCATCATTTTGGGTATTAGGAGAGACAGAGTTAGCTCGAACAAGCCTACATGACTCGCTTATAGCGATATGATTCTAGATAGAAAGATATGGAGGTTGAGGAGTAGAGTTGAAAGATAGTAGGCAGTCTGAGTGTTAGCTCCCTTCTACTATTGTACTATCTTATTTCTTCAATTTTAGGTAGTCGAATGTTAGTTCTGGTCTACATGTTGTTTCCTTGCTTCAATTATTACAGATTATTGTTATTGTTACTGTTCTCATTTTCATTGTTTTATTATAGATAGTACCTAGTCGAGTGTTAGTTCCCCTCTACATGTTGTTAAGTGTTTAACGGAAACAACTTACCTACCTTCACAGAAAGCTTAACCTGACCTGAAAATTTTTGCATATTTGAGTGGGAATGCGTAGAAATGTACTGTTTATGGATTGATTTATGGAGTATATGTTGTATATGGCTGGATGCGATATGTTGTTGTGTCTATATAAATATATAGATATATATTAATATTATGGGATGGTAGTTGTATTGAGGGTTGTGTTGGCTATAGCTGTTATATTACCTGAGTTCTTACATTATATGACTACGAAAGGGCTTGAAAGGGGTTGGCTTGCCTGTAGGCAGGATCTAACAGTTGCCATCATGACCTAAGAAGTCAGGTCGGGTAGTGTTGTTTACGCACTATACTCTTCAGATTCACTTGTGTTCTCGTCTCCATTGTTTTAAGTACTTGTTTTTCAATATAGATGAGTTAGTACAATAACAACAACAACAACATTACCCCAATGCCTCAAAGGCTCCCGCCCATTGCGGGGTAAGGGGGATCGGATGTACGCAGC
>JAPFFP010000070.1:561167-574592 GCA_026153255.1 Solanum medicagineum
GCGCAGACAGTTTAAAGAGTCATTTTGCTTTATTCCATCATACCCCAAAGCCAAAAAATAGTGAATCTTTGGCTCCACTCCATCCAAGATTGATGGAAAACAATATAGATGAGTTAGTGACCTTCTAAATTTGTTTTTCCGTGAAGCAACTCATCTCTTTCACTGATTGAACAGTCTGATGTCTAAAGATCCTTCTAATGAATTAATTTTAATTTATTCTTAATTCAGAGTCACCCCAGACTATGACGGAGATGCAAACTGAAAGGAAAACTGTTGAGAAGAGCAATGTTCTGAAAAGGAAGCACGACGATCAACAAGGTGTAGGTATAGCCTCCTTGCTTTGGTACTACAATGTGTATCTGTGTTTGAATATCCAAAGATGTATGCAAGTATAAATACAGATTTAGTTGTCTTTCAGGATTTTTCGTTTTAGCAAGTGTTTGATCACCTTGAAATTTCTCCGAGGACCTTCTAACGAGTTGTGAGAGGTTCGTCTAAATATCATTTTTACTGTTATATATGTATGATTTGATAGCTTTAGTTTGAACAATTTGCTTCAAGGCTTATTAGCACGATATCAAGAACTATTTTTTCTTGAATCTGAACTATGCTACTCGATGATACTCTTTTGTTTTACATATCAGAGACATTGAAGGAGGACGTGGAGCCAACGACTGCTAAGAATTCTGTGAAAGATTCATCTGAGGCTTCTGCTTTAATTAGATTTGTTCAGAAACTGGACTGACAGGAAAAGGACATGTCTGACCTGGAGTCTGTTTTAATTCGATCACTGCAAGAGGAGATGAAGAAGCAAAAGAGTGCCAGTGGGAAAAAGGAACGTTACATTAAGCTAGCTGTTAGAATGATGACAGCACTACGTGGTTCTAGTTGTCGTTCTGCTAGTGATTATGCGGTTTTCAAAAGCCTTAAAGGTAGTTTGGATGATCATTTCCGCGAGGTGCTTCATCAGAATGGTGTTTTAGGGTCAACAAAAGCTACATTAGGAGGTGGAAAGAAGGAGACTAACACTGATTCTGTCATTCAAAGTCTTGCGAAGCGCTATGCCATAGAAATGCAGCTAACATTCTTTGGTTCTAAGAGTGTGTTTGATCTCTCTGACGAACTTGACGTTAAGACAATTCAAACCTTGGATGCTCTGGAGTCTCACATGCGTGATTTGTATCGTCTATACGTTGCTGAAGAATCAGAGAAAATAAAATGGTGAACAACGGCGCTGATCTGAAAAGGAAAAAGACAGAGAACATCGATGATTGTGACGTAAAGAGTAGCCTGAACAAGGGGGAAGGGGCCAACAATGAGGTGTAGAAGTGTTTTTTCTTAATTTGCGTCGGTGTCTGAGTCTCTTGGAGCCCCGACTAATTCTGGAGATGCACAAATTCTCGGCAAAGAGTTTCCCACTGGTGCACCACGGTTAATTCAGTGAGGTGTAGAAGTTTGAAGGTATTCTTGAGTCTTTTGACAGTATACAAAGAAGTCCTAATTTTGCTTTAGTGTTTTTACACAACTGTTCTTTGTCAGTTCATGCTCGGCGCTTGAACTTTGATATCTTATCAAGGATAAAGAAGTATTTATCACAATATAATCTTGTTTGATTATTCTTTTGATATCAATTTTGCTTTAGTGTTCTTGCATTAGAATGTTTAAAGAATCATCTTGAAACAATTCATTAGTTTTTAGTCATTGTTTCATCCTACCGGGGCTCGAACCTCGAAATTTGATCATTGACAATTCTTGTTTGGTTGTTATTACGATATTATTTTGCTTCTCTACTTCCATTCACTTTGAATTTCGAGTTATATTTAATAATAATAATTAAAATGTATTTTGCTTAATTGAATGTTAAATATTTTAATGTTTTCTTTAAATTTTTACAAGACAAAAATTGACATAAAGATGAGTTTATCTAAAGTTTTAAATGATCATTAAAAGAAAATTATTAAAGATGACAACATGATATTAAATCTTGAGCATCTATAGATGGTACTTTGTAATCTAAGATTTTATTTTCTAGAATGATTTTTAAAATTCATCTGTTTTAATTTACTATATATATAATATTTTTAAAAGTTAAAATTGACACGTTCATTTCATCAGATTAACGTATTACATGAAAGGAAAGTAATATCATACATAGATAACAAAGTAGAAAAAAAAGTATTTATGCGGGCGGAACAAAATAGAGAAAGTTGAAACTAAAGAAAAATGCCATGTAGAGTAAAATGGAATGGGTTGAATTTTCGCAAGTTAAGATAAATTCGTCCCACACTCATCTCATACCGCTTCATTACTATTTTTAATTACGATGCATACAAAACTCGTTTTTATTGGAAAACAAATTATTTCAAAATTAGTCATGCCATTCTTAAAATTTTAACTAATAATTCAAATTAGACTCATTCTAAAACTAATTCCAAAATTAATAGTTCTCATTTCTCGTATAATTAAGGAAAATTAAAGACCCAGCTTCATTTAACCAGATTTCAAGAATTCACAGATGCAAAATTGAAATTCCGATGGATTTTGTGCTGAACTCCGATTGATTTTCGCCGGCCGACGGTCAGTTGCTTGCTCTTCACTTTCCTTTACTGATTCAGCTCTTTGTTGCCTCTAACTATATTTCTGTTTCATTGATTTGTTGGGTTATCAATTCTTCTGAATTGGGTTTGTGAAATTACTTTCAAATTTCAATTTTTCTGAATTGGGTTTGCAAAATTTTGATTTTGTTCCCACAGTATGAAGAAAAGTTCCAATTTTTTCGTTGGGTTTGTAAAATTTTGGTTTTGTTCCCACTGTATAAAGAGCAGTTTCAATTTCTATTTTCTGAACTGGGTTTGCAAGCTTTTGATTTTGTTCTTACTGCATAAAGAGAAGTTTCATTCTTTGTAATTTTGATAAGTTATGTTGCAATTTTCATTTACTTGCAATGTGTTAAATTGATAATGGCTTCAAGCTATGATGATTGTGCTGATCTGCCTTTTAGTGTCCTGAATATTTTTCTAATATATATGAAATGCAGTTTAGAATACTGGATGTGGAAGGAGGGAGAAAATGTAACTTGGTACTTAGTAGCTAAACTGTGCAAGGAAAATGACAAGTTGCAGTAGGAAGTAGTCCTGAAGCTTCCTAAAACTTCCGACCTTGAGCACAAGAATAGTCGTGATGGAATAAGCAGGTGGCATAAGCTAAAATAAAATGAAAAACAGAGTGGTATGCAGATTTATTAACAGTAGATGTCGAAGAAACCTTAAGAGTATACGAAGACAAAGAGAGAAGCTAAGAAGGTGATAGAGTAGATCACTAGATGACTTATAGTGACCTTAAGGATCAGGAAGAGGAGACTGAAATTATTAGCTAGCATGACTGAGAGGAGGGATTTGGGTCCGATGTTTGCGAGGAGTCTGTTTATTTTGATCAATGTAGGACTAGTGTAAAGGCAACATGGAGGGGAGAACCATGAGGTCTTAGACTCTCAAATTCCATTAGAGACAAAAATACTAATGATTGTTTCGTCTATCAAGATAGTGAGTCATCTGCATTGTGCATAATTATTCAAGCTTTAGATTTTCAAGGCTTTATCAAAATACATATCTAATCAATACTCATCTTGTATAATTGGTATTTGAGTTTCCATTTGAAACATGTCTCAGGTAAATGAAATGAATCTTGTTGGCTTTTATAAGCTGTGTTTTGGAACTTGTGCTGATTGATTGAACTGTATTTAGGATATCTGTCTTCAACTAAGGGGCAGAGCTTCTTGTAATGGAGAAGGGGGACTTTTGCATCTCCACCATGACATCATCAAGTATTGCAGTTCTATTAACTATTGGCGTCATCACTATACTTGTTGTACGAATCATATATGTTATTTATAGGAGCAGCAGGTCGCTTCATTCCAAATCACCACGATCCCTCAGTACTCTTATTGTCCTGGGTTCAGGTCTCGTTTTATGTCTGATAGTTCTTCTTCTGTTTTACTGCCTGTTGCTTATACTCGTTCTAAATCTTTTAAGTTCAACTATAATGTAGGTGGTCACACAGCAGAAATGTTAAACTTATTATATGTCCTTCAAATAGAGAAGTTTAAGCCAAGGTATTATGTTGCTGCTGCTACTGATAATATGAGTCTCCAAAAAGCACGTGTATTTGAGGATTCCTTGCTCGGTAAGGTATAGTACATCAGTTTAATTTATTTGGCGGTTTTTCTTCCGCCCTTTATATTAAGATATCCGTATGTCAAAAACCAATGACTAAAATGGGGTATGATGTAGCTTGTGTCTATGAACTGAGAGAGCATATATTTTTTGCATTAGGCTGCAATTTAATACATGATTCTTGTGACTTTTTCAACAATTTTATCAGTCTTAAAAGATGATTCTGAGTTTCCTATGTCTTTTATCACCTTGTTTGCTGTGACCAAACATTTGATTGCTTAATTGCTAATTGACTAATATAGCCATCACTCTCCCAGCTCCATCCTTTTTTTTTGTAGCTGCTGCTTGGTCATGCAGTCCAATGTGAAATGTCAGAGTTAGACTTGACTTTTTCTACCAGGAGAGGTGTTAAAGAGCCAAACCATGTATGTTCAACTTCAGGTGACAATTTTCAGGAAGTTTGGCTTGAATACCATCATAGCCTAAAGATTTATTTAAAGAAAAAAATTGTTGCTTCTTGTAGAGCTAGATCTTAGAACTTGGTTGGACCGGCAGTTCTTATCTTTTACAAACATATCAAAAACGAAGACTCATAGAAGGCCCAACACCAGTTTGTGCATCCAGTATGGTAGATCACATGATTTTCTTTTAAAGATAAGACAAATTCTAAAAAATCAAATTATGTATCTCAATGTATTAAGCAATCAGTATATCTTGCACCGTCTAGATACATAAATGCAGTATACCAAGTCCTTTTTACTTATTGTTTGTGATATGAGATAAAAAGATGTCTGTGGGGATATGATATGTGTATATATGCTTGAAACATTTAGCTGTAAGTTGTCTGCATACAGCTTTGTTCCTTCCTTTTCACCTCTGGTCTAAAGCTTTAGTCTGTATGCTTGGGGAGCTTGTTAGTTTTTGGTCTGGAGCAGTGTTCGTTGTCTTCTAGTTGTTTAGAGTATTCCACATACATATGCAGCGCTTCAGATATCTGCTCGTCTCGCTTAACTGATCATGACATAATAAGGTTAGCTTTTGTTCTAGGAAGCTCTTGAGGAAGTAGGGGGGGCTGAATTCATGCAGATATATCGAAGTCGAGAGGTTGGTCAATCGTATGTAACCTCAGTCGGAACCACATTGGTTGCAATTGCTCATGCATTGTGGTTAATGATCAAGATCAGACCTCAAGTGGTATCAGACAAACCTCTCATGTTACCTTTTACTCCTTTTACTCCTCTCCTCCTTAAAACTTGAATTATCAATCTTCAGATGCTTTTTCCTTTTTATATCATGGTATTCTGATTTATCTATATGTGGAACTCTGTATCAGATTCTGTGCAATGGTCCAGGAACGTGCATTCCGTTATGCGTAATTGCCTTCCTTTTCAAGGTTTGTTTAATAGAGGCTAATCTTATGTTCATTTAACTTATTTTATATAGTTAAGCTGGATATACTGATTACATTCAGAATATCTGTTAACATTCTGTTTTAGAAAAAAATGGTTGCATACTACCTCTATCTTAAAGTAACATCCATTCTGTATTTTCAACTTTGTTGCTTGGACTCTTCAAAAATACTGAAAGATGCATGTCGGACCCTCCAAAAGTTCTTGACAAATGCATGGTAGATCCTTCAACTTTGCCTCAACTTATCATGGCATGATGTCGTTGAGAACTCTTATCCTTTAAATCCCTTGAGCTTATTTAGTTTTGTGCGCTCTCCAAGCTTGTGGGCACCATCCCTGGGGAAAAAATAAATGAACATACGTAACAAAAGTTGGAAGAAAAGAGTTGGTGAATCAAAAAAAGAGAGCACTCAAATACTCAGAGAGTCATGTTGATATCAAACTTGCAAACATTTTTAGTTTCTTACGATCTTTTAAATGTGACATTTGAGGTGCTAATTGAAAGTTTGATTGCTTCAGGTTTTGGGAATTAGGTGGTCATCAATTTTCTATGTCGAGAGCATTGCAAGAGTTAGGAAGCTCTCTTTAAGCGGTTTGCTTCTTTACAAACTTCACATGGCAGATCAGCTATTTGTGCAATGGCTGCAACTAAAAGAGAAGTATCCCCGAGCTCATTATGTTGGTCGGCTTATGTAATCTATCACAGCAAGGTACGTAATAGTACTCGAGATCTGTTGATGCTGTTGAAGAGTTCTACGAATGGATAAAGAGAATATCATTGCTCTCTTCTTGAGGCAAGGAAAGAAATTATTGATCATTTCGAAGTGATTGGCACCATTGTTGTTGTTTTTAGATCATATAGCTAACTTGTTGATGCTAGTTAAAGATTCCACAGAGAATTAACAAATACAAGTGTATTAACGTTACACTTTTCCAAAGTTTGTATACATGAGTAAACCTTTCAACATATTTTAATATGAATTTTTAGACTACAAGCTCATTACTAGTTGTTAGATGAAACATTCTTGGCAATCAACCTAGCGTTAAAGTCGTCTCCATCTGACTTGTAGGTCACACATTCGAGCCATGGATGCATCAGATAGCTATCTGTCATACACACACCTTGGGATATAGCTCTTTCTTTGACCTACAAGATTACAAGTCACGGGTTCAAGCTATGAAATCACCCATTTGACATAGACAGATAGACTTGCCTATGTCACCCCATCGGTCATCTAGCCTTTCTTTTGCTTCCCAGTTCTAGCCATAGAATCAACCTTTGCTACCTACATCAGGATAACTTGTCTACATCACAGTCCCTCTAGATGCAATCCTTCACCAGACCCTGCCTGAACGCAAGATAGTTAGTGCACCAAACTGTCCCTTTTCTTGGCCTTGTTTTTCAAATCATCAAGGTACTGCTGATACAAATATGACAAGAAACCCCACATAGCCAAAAACATAGAAATCCCCTTAGCACCACTCATCTTCTCATGAAGAAATAAAACAGAGAAAACAGGGGCCATAGGCACACCAAGCATGCTAATAACATTGGAGAACAATGAAGACACCTTGAAAATCAATCCTGTTGAACCAACTGTGAATACTTGCCAAGAAACTGCTGTCCCAATCAAATTCATAACATATGATTTCCTCCCAAGTTGAAACCTAGTCATCTCTTGCCTCAAATTCCTCCACTCTCCACTTCCAAAAATCACCACCAAATTCACCAAGGACGCCACTAACGACTCATAAACTGTCATCTCTATGATCAAACGCAAGCTTTCCGTCTTAAATACTTTCTCAAACGACAACCTTGTCATGGAAAGCATGAGTCCATAACCAGCAGATGCAGCAAGTGTACATAAAAAACCAATTATGTACTTCCTCTTAGAGTACTTGCTACTGTTATCTGATTCATCATCTTCATTCTTTTGGAACAAAAGAAGTGAAGAAGATACTGTGAGAAGTACTAAAGCGTTCATTATAAAAGGGGTGATCTTTTCTTTGTTCAAAAAGAATGAAAAAAAGGCATTGAATCCCAATTGGCTTGTACATATAAGTGTATAAGTTGTAACAGGAAGATAAAATTGACCTATTGAATAAAGCACACAGTTTCCTCCTAAAAATAAACCAAGTGAAACATAAAGAGGAACAAGAACCAAGAAAGATGGTCTTTTTATATCTATATTATTGGTTGATGATAATAAGAGAAAAGGTATGAGGATTGGGAATCCAATATTTTGTACTAAGGAAGCTAACCATATATTATTTCCTCCATTATTAAAATATAGTTTGCCTAAGAGTGTACCAATTGCTTGGCCACATAGGACAAAAGTTGAATAAATAACCATTTGGATCCACCATTTGTATTCTTTTGGCTTATTCTGAGTCTCAGATATTTCTTCATTTTGAGATTTATCACCTGTTGCAGTAGACATTCAAATTAAAAACATAAAAGTTTCAGTGTGCACTAAAGCTTTCCCTATACGTAGGATCCAGGGAAGGGTCCAACCACAAAGGTATATTGTATGCAGCCTTAGAAATGCAAGGTAAGTGGTCGGGCCCTTCCCTGGATCATGTCCATAGCGAGAGCTTTAATGCACCGGACTTGCCCTCTTCCTTTTTATTATTGACCAACGATTGAAATGAATAATAGAAAATGCAAAAAAAATCCAAGAGTCGAATAAAATGTTAGTCCTGTTTTATTCTACTAGGTAGTGTTTGATTGAGCATGAAACATAAGAAAAACAAAAAATGATGTTTGAAACATAGGAAAAGTATCCTTAGAGCTCGCAATCATAAACATGTCATGATGTTTTTATGTCTGTAAGAGCAGGGTATTACTTATTAAGGTTAAAATGAAAAATTTAAGGTTAAAAATTTTTCTGACTTTTTTATCTTTTGTTATTTTTAAAACATATTCAAAAAAGGGTCATATTACTGGGAATAAAATAAGATACTAAGCTCACCTGGAAGATGGGATTGCAGTTCTGATACATCAACCATTTTCAAGTATTTCCAAAATAAATATACAGTAAAGAAGAAGAAGAAGAAGAGAGAAAAATTACAAAGCCTCTTTAATTTCTTATTTCATTTTGGAATATATATACACACGACTGACTTTCAAGACTCTACAGTTGCATCTATATTATAATTAACAATATATATATTTCTCATCTGAGATTCGATATCCATTTTGAAGCTTGACTAATTCAGAGTTACGTCGAGAAATTTCAATTTGAGAGGTGTAAAGCGCTTTTTATCAAAGGCGATGAGTTCAATTTAAAATATCTAATTAGAAATGGAGGAATACTTGCCTGTTCATTACGAAACTTGATTATATTATAAATAAAATGGGGTTATCAACAAGAAGAATAAAAGATTTTTTATTTATCTTTGGACAGAATTCTTGGATTACATAGAGCTAGCTATGTTGCTATATATATATAATACTACTTATATATGCAATAATATGCTTTGTGTTACCTCTTTTGGTTGTTTTATTTATCATTACTCAAATATCCCTTTTTAACATCTATGATTGAGTGGATGATTATTTAAGATTATTCTTCTATAAATCGTCTGTGTCTGTTACTTATAGTTATTTTAAATTCAATGAATGATTTATTGATATCAATGTAATTTAATTAGAATGTTTGATACTTTATATTTGTAATTTGTATATGAATAATGTATTAAAAATCGTATTTACTCTTTGTATTTTTAACCATCAACATGTGACTGAATTATACTTTTTTTTTTTTAAATCTTCCAACTTAAATTTTTTATTGTAACCACTGATTAATATAAGATCCATGTTTTCTACTAAATTTTTTATTGTACCACCAACTTCAAAGCTTTTATGTTATCATGAAAAGACAAGAGAGTATTTCAAATTCAGCATTCTTTGAGATAGGCTTTTGACTAAATCAAAGAAACAGCAGCAATTGTGTAGGGGTGGAGTTTGTTGTAAGCCGTCTTTTCCAGCTTGTATATGTATCAATGTCCCAAATGACAATTGATTCAGACTCCTCCAGTTTCTCCATCCACCTCCCATGGAAGACTGAGAGAAAAGTGGGGCAAAGGCAAACTTGTTTTGATTACAAATAGGCATAAATCATGCCAATAATCCATATCGGAAGATCCGGATGGGCTGAACAGAAGAAGATAATTATCAGATAAATCCAAGATATCGTTTTGCAAAAAAATCCAGGATTTATTTTCAAAAAAGTAGGTTACAATTCAGGCTCTCTGTTACAAAAACAACACCTGAACCTAAAATAAGCACTTTTGAGCATGACACTCGTGATGGGTCACATCAATATTTCAGCAGGCATGGTGACTGTGGACATATGAGAAAACAGAGTAACAAACCTAACATAAAGGTGTGATTAGTAAATTATTGGTGATAAGCAAAAATGATAATCTTAATAATCATGATAAATATTTTTTCTTGTGATTTGGTAGAACGTGGGGGACTTAATTTATGGTTTATTAAACAAATTTTGATTTTATTCCTTGTGATTTAATTAAATAATATGTGCACTATTAATGATCCCTTTTAAATCATGAATTTTTTCTCAAAATTAGTGAATTATTAAATGTTAAGCCATTCAATTGTCGATTTTATTATGTTAAATTTGTATTGTTATTTAATATTTGAAGATGAAATCATTGTAAATATTACATATTTGTTAGAGGATAATAATACGTATTTTAGTTGATTAAAGAATTGTAAATATTACATATTTCTTAGAGGATAATAATACGTATTTTAGTTGATTGAAAGTTAAACATTATCATCTTAATATTATAAAGGCCAAAATCAAAATTTATCAATAACATTATTATTAAAATGTAATTAACTTGAACATATTATCAAAATCTATCTGGTGGTATGGTTGATAGATAAAATTTATGTATTTTTAATTGAATCTCGAATTCAAACTTTAAAATTAAAAATTTCTGATAAAAAATGATTCCTTCTTTATTAAATTTTATGTCATAAGAATTCAGATTAATTGAATAAGTGAAATTAAATACGGGACACATAAAACAAAAAAATTAATTAACTCCACATGTATTGTTGTGTATTAGTCAATATCTTTCACTTTTAAAATTACAAATGATGCTTACTTAAAATTAAACAATTCAATTGAAAAAATAGATTCACATAGAACACAACATCTGTCCATCATCTCATTTTCAAACTTAACGCTGAATAATATTTTAAATTATATTGATAGATTACATTCTACCAATACCACATAATATATATAGATATGCTGTTTGATATTCATATTGAGATTTGACTAATCTAGATTTACGCATTACAAGATTCATTTCTGAAGATGATGCTTCAATATAATCCTTTTTGCCATTCTCAAAGACTCAATTATGAGACTTCTGACTACAGATGAAAAAACCACAATTACTCTGTCACGATCCGCAGTCAATAATGACTTTTTCTAATATTAGAAAGAGTAATTCTTCCGCAATTGCTAGGGTCAAGTCTCTCAAATTGTTTGTTGATTAGCAACATATCTCTTTTTGTGATCTTTCCCAATTCCTTCAATTTGTGTATCACATAATCTGATTTACTGTCAAAAAACATAAATATAAAAATTAATGAATAGACAAATTTAGGTTATATATATAACCTATATTAAACAAATTTTGAAACTAATTATGACTAATGAAAAAAAAAAAACATTTTTACTTGAAATTATGAGTGTATAATCGATTTACTAACTTGACTCCTTTTAATCTATCTAAATTCAATCTGATCCGCCTATATTTTTTTCCACACTAAATTGGAATTAAAAATATTAGGAAATATATCAAAATCTGAAAATAAATATGAATAGTTTCTCTTTTGTTCCTCAAACAAAAAGAATTGAAAATTAAAATCTTATTATTATAGTGTAAAACACTCCCAACCTTAATCAATGATTTCAGGTTTGATAAAGTCCTAACCGTATAGTCGCCTTTAGTCCTAGTGTATCAATTAAATAGAATCTTCTGATATAATTCAGATTAGTCGAGTTTCAAAACAGATAAACATCAGATATTGAACTCTTTTACCTTACAAAACCCTTGTTGTCAATGTCAGCAGCATGAAAATGATCAAGAGTCATGTCTTGTTCCATCACCCATTTTTCCACTTTCCTTTGCCTTTCATCAACCCTAACTTCAACCAACAAAACAAAAACCCTAACAACAACAACTATAGAAACAACCAACCAAATTGATCCAAAAATTCTTCCAAAAAGTGATTCAAATACCCTTTCACCATAACCAACACTAGTAACTCCCATAAATGAAAAGTAAAATGAATCAAACCACCCAATTTTCTCAACAAAATGCATTAAAAAAACTCCCATTCCAATACATAGCACAATAACACACAATGCTAATGCCACTATAATTCTATTTTGTGCATCGAATAGCCCTTTATAAGTATTTTTTCGCGAATCAAGATAAGTAACAAAGTTTGTTACTAAAATATGGAAAAATGCAAAACTAACAAGCACAAATAAGATGGAAAATAATTTTGTAAGTGTACTATTTGGTGTTATGTCACTATAACCAATTGTACACATTGTGAGTATGCAAAAATATAGTGCATCAACAATTGGATGAGTTTTTTTGGACTTAAAGTGATCCATAAAGAAAGAACATATGGCCACACCAATTGTCAAATAAATAATTAGAAGTAATATAACTTGTTTAAGTATTGAGCTATTTTTCACAAAATGGGGTGGATTTGGAATTGGTGCAAAATGATTTTCAAGATCACTTAATGGGGTTATACATGATGGTGTAGATTTGGACCTATGAAGTTTTTGCTTTGGATTAATTAAAATTGGATTTTCAAGATTGGGTTTTTGGTTTGATGATGAAGAAGTGGAAGGGAGAAGAGACTCTTCCTCCATATTTTTGACTTAATACATGAAAAATGGTTTGTAATACCTAGACCAAAACCTATTTATTTATATAAAGGACATAAGATCATCTTCACTAAAATAATGTTTAGTATTGTTCAATGCATTACTAGATGCAAGCCATGTATACAAGACTAGGCCAGGAGTCATGATTTACTTGTATTAGTTATTATTATTTTTCTTCAATTTATCCTATTATTTAAATAGTGCTTGATAAGGTTAAATAAATTAAATTGATATGATGATAGCTGATGATGATTGATGATCCAATGGTGATTGATGGTGATGGTTCAAATAGGATATTAATGCGGTAAAAGTGTATGATTAACATTAATCATAGGTTGTGGAGGTGGCTGATACCAAATGGTTGGCAATAGTAATCTTGAAGTGAGTATTTTTTTTAAAATTTTATAAGATCATATAAATTGAATACAACGTATGTAATAGAGTAAGTCGAGCCATAACAGCTAAAGTAATGACTAATGATGATAGTAGTAGCTTGGTGGTATATAATAGTCACTAATAATAGTTGTAAGTCATGACTAGTATTGTTGTAGCTAATAAGTCGAGCCATAATAACTAAGTGAAAGATGTAAATGGGTGATTGATCGTGATAATTAATAGTAAAAATTAAGTATAGAGATAAATGATGGTGATAATTAGTGATGTTATATGTATGTAAAATTGCAAAGTCAAGTTTAAAAATTTATTTTTATGTACTAAGCTTTTTTGTTGCCACTTGTAAGGTTTCAATTTTTTTGTTAGCTAAGCAAACATTTGATGAATGATGAGTAATCAAACTACTACAATATATTTAATCTTTGTGGCCACAGTAGGTACTATTATTTAGCACAATACATAATTAGTGAATTCATACCATATATTATGTATACATAC
>JAPFFP010000070.1:574692-588623 GCA_026153255.1 Solanum medicagineum
AAATATATTGTGAGTTACCTGCGCCTCGAAAAATCTTGTTCGCTTTTTTTGGTGAGGTTGGGCGGTGGGGGAGGGGGGGGCGGGGGGGTTCTCAAACCATATCTACTTCCTTCCTTTTTCTTTTTTTTTTTTTGGTTATATCTACTTCCAAAATATTTATCACATAGATGTAGTTTAAAATTTTCTGATGGCAAAAACTCAAAGCCAGTATAATATTTCCTCAGAATAAAGAGAGATGTTCATACAGACTTAGTTGAACTGACTTTGAGACTAAAGCTGACAGTTTTCCAGCATGTATAGTATTTAAGAATGTACGGTGATTGTGGACAGAAACAAAATGTATGAGAATACAGAGTAACAAACCTAACATAAAGGTGAAAGGACCCCAAAGAAATTCGAACACTCCAGGAATCTCCCAAACCAAGATAACCACAACAAAGCACATAAGAAACTTCAAAGCCATCACTGATTTTATCTCGTTGTATTTGTGACCAATGCCAAGGGCTCCATAAACCATCAGGGTAAAAAGTGTGTGCATCGGGCAGATGTAATACAACATGTAGTCATTGTTGAGAACAATACAGCAAAATATTACGAAAAAGTTCAGCCTCCACATCATCTGCATAAATGATAAAATTTTCATTATTAGCAGTACACAGAAAAGATGGAAATGTGAGATTCAGCTACCAATATAAGACAGTGATTAAGTACAACAAAAACCAAATGTTACCTGAGCAAACCGAGCTAGACTAAAATCCTTTCTTATGTAATAATAGGAGAAGTTCCCAAATCCAGTCATCCATACATATGCAGCAATGAAAATCCTAATTGCGTTGTATATCTCTGTCGCAGCAAAATAATGATAAATCAAAAAGAGAACCTGTTGCAGAAAAAGGATAGAGTGAGTCAATATAGATAGAGCACAAATAAATCTCTACGGGGAGTATCACTGTTTAAATGAGCTTTTGAGATATTTCCTTTTTTCAGGAGGTGCGATTTTGCGGTACATAAACAGATGAAGGTTACACATTGCAAAAGAAGTTGCAAGGATCATTCATGCAACCTATTAACACAAATTACTTGGATGTAGCAAAACAAACATGCAGCTATACTAGTGCAAAAGATTGCTGGAGAAAAAAAACAGCACAAAGACAGTATTGCCAAAAGAATCCATGTAAACAAGATTTATGTCATTCTAAAATGAAGCATGAATAAGTGAAGGGAAATAAGAAGCAAAAACTTGCCTGCATCCATCCCTTCCACTCCTCTGTCTGATGGCGGTTAAGATAAAGTATTGATTTGCCAGAAAATGCTGATTTGTCATTATGTTTCTTGAGAGAAGTCATTGCCGACACTATCATCAGAAGAACAAACAGAAAGATGAAGAGATCACGATTGTAGCTCTGTTCAAGGAAAACAACATGCAAAAATCTGTTAATGAGTGCATCACATGGACAATAAAAAAATCTTAGGGGTCTCAGCAGTGAGTATCACATATAAACAAATGTTGCAGCAACACAGAGATATTTAAAGGTCAAGTCCAATAGAATTAGTCCACTCACAATTCTTATTGGCCGTTCCATATCCACAACCAATACATAATTAAGGGAAAGACAGTGCAAACAATTTACCCATAATGAAATGATTACGTGCTTGTAAAAAATTTAAACTGAGTAAAACATGAAAAAAGATATAGTAAGGCAATTACAGTTCTCTACAAGAACAATCATCAGCTATGAGAATCAGATAATCCAATGCTATGAAAAGGAATAAGGTTTAGACACAAGCATGCTTATCGAATGCTATTATATTGTATCAATAACTTACAGCAAAGTTTGTTATACATGACCTAAACTTAGAAGACACTATGATAAACTTAAGTCATAGAACTTGCATTTCCAACAGTTCAATCAAGAAAAGGTTCAGGAATTCATAATGCACACAGAAGTATCTGAAGTAGCAACTCATTTTGTCTGAAGTGGCTTAGCATGTATTTCATATGTATATGTAAAACAGGTTATTCTGATTGCAACTCAAAGTGCTTGTATGCACTTATTCCATGAGGTAATCCAGTAGTTGTTATGATGCAAACAGAACTTACAATTAAGAATGGATATACACAGCACGACCTTAAATCAAATGTTTATACATTGTTACAGGAATAGAAGATCACACACCTTGGTAGAATCTGCAAAGAGATTTGTACGGTCACACAGATAATAAAAAACCAGGATTCCTCCAAATTCAGACCTGTATGAGACCATAAAGAAGGAAACATTAAAATTAGAAGAGAAACTATATGCAGCAAAATCAAAATATCCAAGTGACTAACATTGCTCTTAGAGTTGCTCGATTTTCTAGCAAAAATGCACCCTCCATTGTCAGAAACCTACAAATATGTGGAAAATGTTAATGAAAGATTCATGAACTTAGAAAGAAGAATGTTCAGCAAATAAATGTTTGTTAGCACACTGACCTAATTATGTTTGTTTTTATTGATGAACTTGACTTCACAGATGCAGATTTTGACAGACCTCCTTCCAGTAGGGCAGCTCGATCTTCTTCCTTGGTTGTTGAGATCTCAAGTTCATCCAAATTATTATCTGAATGACTGTTGGCATGAAAAAGTCAACCATATAAATAAAACACTTCAATGCTAGATTAAGTAATATCCCTGGATAATTCCGCCTTCACAAAACAATATTTATAGTGTTTAAAATCAAGTTGCCCAAAGAAATTTTTTGTCTATAACTAAAAGTTCATTTTTGCACAGGCATAAGGTGAATGTTCATTTTCAAAAAGTTCACTCTTTTCAAAATAATAACAAGAACAATAGTAGTGGTGACTCCCTGTGGAATGAGATGACACAAGTTAATCCTTGGAAGGGGTTTTACAATTTTGATGGGATGAAACATTATTGAGAACCACCAATGCACTTTAATCATCTATTAGAAGCACTAACACAATGCAGTCAGCCTTATGTTTTCTAAAGATCTCTAAAGCAATGCAGTCAACCTTATGTTTTCTAAACATCTCTAAAGCATCAAAAGCTAATGTGGAATTTGATTATGATTGAATTTCTTGACAAGAGTGTATAGTCAATGCAGGAGTCTCATTTGGGATAGATTTTGGAAGATAAAGAGTCAAAATGCTTTTCAAGCTGGACTAAGCAGGCAATGTAACATTCTTTTAGAGAGAGAATTGTGAACCAACAGCTGCAGAGAGAGAGAATATCAAGAAGAACAATGACATCCAAAACATCCGGTGTTTGGACAGCCCTGTATACGGTCAGGACAGGGGCAAAATTGAACTAGTCAATGAAAGGGGGTGGAGGCTTCCAAACGGAAGTGAGGAGAAGGTGGTATACAAGCAGTGATGGCAGGGACATCTAATAATTGGTTTGCTTTGCTTTGCTTCTTATACTTATCTTCCTTTTCAGGAAAGTTAAGTTTGTTGCTTCTACAAACCTGGCTTGGTACCATCATCATTCCAAAAAAAAAAAAGGAGGAGAGATAATAAAATATCTGGATAATGTCATGTGAGCTAAATGTGTCAGTTTCCAGAAGCAATTTTGAAGGAAAAAATTACAAAAAGACCTTCAGGCACAAATTAGACTTGGCTACTTCAACAGACAACTCCTGTGCCTTTTTTCCTAATCCGTTGTTTTCCTATTATCATCATAAGTGTAGTTTTTTCCTGAAATGGGTTATATTCGTAACTGTAGCTTTGACCAATTGTTCAGAGTTTTTGTTTGTCTGATCATCCATCTTCCCCCAAAACCCTGAATACACAGAGGCTGCCCTTCTAAATAGCTCTATTTGGATACCGATCATCTCGAGAAAGGTGTGTTTCTTCTTTGGTTAGCAACTAGACGGGAGATCTTGATGGGCCGAGAATCTTGGGAAGTGGAAGATTGTTTATGCTAGTTGGCGTTTCATGTACAAGGAAGCAGGTGAAGATGTCAAGCATCTCCTTCTACGATCATTGTTTTGCCTAGGCGTTATGGTGGGAATTGGAAAATACTTAATTGATTTGGCATGTAACAGGTGATGCTAATCACTATAAAGATGTTGATGTGCTGCTGGAGTTGTGGTAGAAGGAGAAAAAGGTACAGGACCAGGACAGTTGCTCTACTAGCACTTGTGTGTGTTATTTGGAGAGTGTAATGGGAGAGGTTTTGAAGGGTTAGAGATGAATTTTGCGAATTTGAGGAACAGCCTCGTATCACATATTTTATTTTGGTGCACCCGTGATATTCCTTGTTGTCTAGAAGAATGGGTTTCTTTCATAGGAACAATAATTTTCTGCAGTTCTCTATTTCTTGGTATACTAATTTTACAGAAACTTGAGAGGGTCTATCAGTAACATTCTCTCTCTCTCCACAAAATAGGGGTGAGGTCTGCGTACACTTTACTCTCCCCAGACCTCACTTATGGGAATACACTGAGTGTGTCGTTGTTGTACTTGTGTATAAGCATTAACGAAATATCCTCTTACTAATAATCATGAAATAATATAAGAGAGCATTCATATTCCACACACTAGTATCAACATTGTTGCCTCTTTATTATCCACCAACATTTTTGTAGCATTTGTATAACATAACATTTGTTTGCATTATCTGGATGAGAATTACTCACGCTAAATCTAATTCTGATTTTTTAAATAAAGCCATTAGATAGTTTTTGGCAAGCGACTTACAGGAAGCACACAAATGCTACAACTATCTTTTTCCATAATAGCCCCAGGCACAGAAATAGACCAATTACTTAAAAAATATTTTTAAAATTTTTATTTTTAAGTATTGTGTTTCCTTCACTTAAGCATATCAAAAAATAGCAGCCTATTTTTGATTCATCGTATGATAAGACCGTTAAACAATTCTATGGCACTTAGCATGTCTCAGAAAATATAGCTGCAGCATGAGGATTTATGATGAGGACAGGGGTATATGACGGATTAACTTACACTTTAAAGGGGAACAACCATTTCTTGTACTCCAACCACTCAGCATACATCCATGCGATGAGGACAGGGATATATCCAAGCAAAAATGATACCTGAGGCATGATAACAGTAGGCTTCAGTAGATATCTATGCAAGATTTCCTCAAGAGCAAAACAATTAAAGCAATTGTTGATGTTCAATATTGCAGAAGCAGTACAGGTGCATTGAAACCTTAAAATGCTATGCAAGATTTCCTCAAGAGCAAAACAATTAAAGCAATTGTTGATGTTCAACATTGCAGAAGCAGTACAGGTGCATTGAAACCTTAAAATGCATGAACATACTAGACAATTCCAGAATGACCAAATTCTACAATATGCAGATAGCCCCTTCTTTCTGACACCAGAACCTTAACCCAATACAAGGCAAATTCACCCAAAAGAAAATTTAAGGAAAAAGAGCACTCTGAAAATTTACAAATGAGATACGACCTTATGGATTTCATGGATGAGAGATCTGAGATTCAGTTTGCTATAAAATTACAACTGCATCAGCCATAAAGCAAAACAGTATATATTGTTATAATAGATCAAACATCAAGCACCTACTTCAACTTTTTCTCTATGTGATGCCAAGATTTCATTTAAAGAGTGCTAAGTGCTTGTGGTAGCAGAGGAAAGTTGTTAAAGGGCTTATATGTAGCCAGCAATGATCCTGCACAACATGATCAATTCACACATACCTCAAACATATCCATTCACTACTAAAGGCATGACTATGTGAGTTACGTAGCCGAATTTCCATTATAATCACACAGATAGACAAACTGAAAGTTTTCAGGTACCAAAATGAAAGAAAACCTACACATAATTAACCTTAAATTTTAAAAAATGCAACACTTTTTGAAGATCCAAAAGTTGCACAAGTAGTCATTCTAAAGAGTGATGTTGCAAGAAACTCCATTCCATTCCTTGTAAAGAAAATCCAGCTTTACATTCTCCCAATTTACTCGGCTTGAATTTATTTTACATGTATGAGAGAAAGACGAGACATATAGTTGGATCCCGAAGTTTACGTATTGTTAATGATTGTTATCCCTCTGTCATTTTGAGCAAAGTAAACTTATTCTTTTCCGCCACACCCATTGCTTCCCTAGAAGAGAGTCTAGAGCTAATCTTTAAACAACTGAACCATCTGTGAAGAAAATCAAACTTCCCCATAAAAGCACCAACTAGAGAACAATGGCAGACTAGATCAAAATCTACGAGGAAAATCTCTGTCCTTCAAAGAAATAACCATCACAGAGAATGCACCAAAAAAAAAAAAGCTGAATTTGTTTTCGTCAGCATCCCAGCAGTTATCCATCAAGCCTTGGAAGTCAATTCACAGCTTTTTTCACTCACAAATCAGAACTCACACCTTACCTATGTTGTCAAAACAGGGAAAAATCATCCAAAACGTCAAATTTTGCTATTTATACATATTTTACTTCTTCAATTGTGCATATTTTTTCACACTTTAACTCATAGGAGGTTCCAATTACACTTCAAATGCTCGAAAACGCTCAGAAAAAACTCACGTTTCATCAATACCGAAACAAAACTCATTCACAATAACTATATCAACAAAGAAATTCAAAAGAAAAAGCAAAAACTCACCTGTCCTGGCGTTACAGGTCCAGAAACCGCCGGCATTTTCAAAAATCTTCAACTACGAACAGAAACAATACCTCACCAACTCCAATCCAATCAAATCAAATCAAATCAAAATCCGAATCCGAATCAAATTTAGCTATTCACCAATAATATACAAAATTCAACGTATCATCAATATGTATACATCACAGTGTGTGTGTGTGAAGATATGTGTGTGTATATATATATTTACGAGAATGATGAAAATGGAAGATTTGAAAGGAGCAGTTATAGAAATGGAGGAAGAAGAGATCTGAAGCAATGAAGGTTGAAATACGACGTCGTTTTAATATGTTGCTTCAGGAATTGAAAATTATTGCTGAGGTTTTTCGGAAGAGGTGTCTCTTTATTGGGTAGTTAGTGGGTTTAGTTGCTACTATGTTCTTTTCATTATAAAGACAAATCTTTTTTTCTTTTTGGGAATTTTGATGCAATGTCTTGATATCAATATTGAAATTTAATTAAATTTGAATTTATGTCAGAGAGTTTCACATTGGGGGTATAATGGTCTCTAATAAAGGTATTCGAATTTGAGTCAGAAAAGTTCCATATTGGGAGTAAAGGACTAGAATTCGAAACGTGTTTTTTCCATCATAATATACTTTTTGGGGGGATTTTGGACCGAATGTCTAGTATTCATATCAAAATTTGATTAGATTTGAATTTGTGTCGGAAAATTTCATATTGTCGGGGACAACACTCTCTCTAATAAAAGTGTTCGAGTTTGCGTCTAAACGTCCTATGTTGGGATTAAAGGACTTGAACTCGAAACGTGTTATTTTTATCGTAATATACTTTTTTGGGGGGAATTTTTAACCCGATATTTGATATTCACATTGAAGTTTGATTAAATTTGAATTTGTGTCGGAAAGTTCCATGTATGTTGGGGGTACAACACTCTCTCCCAAAAGGTGTTCGAGTTTGCGGTGGAACGTTCTATATTGGGAGTCAAGGACTTGAATCATAATACAATTTATATTTTTTTCCTAAGGTTTTTGATCTAGTTTCTTAGATATTCGTATTGAAGTTCGGCTATTTTTGGATTTGTGTCGAGAAGTCTCATATTAAGGATCAAGGCATTTAGATTCAAGTCGAGAAGTCTTGCGTTGAGAGTAAAATATTTGAACCTAGGATATCTAATTAATGACAAAAAAGTACTTATCACTCTATTGCAATCTTTGTTTGATCATGATACTATAATTCATTTGCTTTTAAATATACACATTTATTTATTTACTATTTGAGAAAAAATAAGCTAGTTTTGTGAGGATTCATTCATAATTAAATTACTATATAGTGAAATATTATGCATTGATCATGTAAAATTATTGAATATAAATTATATGCACTTATAACATTTTTATCTTGAATTTTGACCAGGATAAGCTTACTTACATTGCATTCTCTTCATATCTTGCTTAAGATTAGACTGGATTGTTGTTAATTTTACCTTAAAATTAGAGAAAGAAGAATATTTTTAAGATGTTAGTATATTAATTAATGAGGATCTCATTTTTAATTTATTATGCAAAGAACTTAACCTAATTAAATAGAATATTAGATATGGAGTTGACTAAATTCTATGAAATGGACTCCTTTCTTTTTTTGTGGTGATTTGATTTGTATAGTTAATTCATTTCTTTAAATTTATAATCAAGATTTCATTAATAGGGTAGCCAACTAAATCTTGGGTTAATAGTGGAATTCATGAAAAATAATATTAAGTTAATTTTATTATCATATAATTATGGTGATTATGAATTCCTCTAAATACCATAATTGGTTCATAATAATTTGTTTCCTTTATGAGTATAAATGAAGCAAAAAATTTGTTTGGTGTGAATAACAAAATAGGTGAAAAAAGATTATGAGTTTGTTGGCCAATCCAACAACTTAACAATGACTAATAATGATTAGTAAATTATAAATGATAATTTAACCAATCATAATCATGATAAATATTTTTTCTTATGATTTGGTAGAACGTGGGGAATTTAATTTATGGTTTATTAAACTTTCCAAATTATTTATTGGTTTAAAATACTGTTAGCTACATAGATTATAGGGATTTAGCATTTTCAATCTCTTCAATATCAAATAAGTTTTGATTTTATTCCTTGTGATTTGATTAAATAATATGTGCACTATTGATGATCCTATTAAATTATGAATTTTTTCAAATTTAGTGAATTATTAAATGTTAAGCCATTCAATTATCGATTTACTATGTTAAATTGAAGATGAAATAGTTGTAAATATTACATATTTCTTATAGGATAATATATAATACATATTTTAGTTGATTGAAAGTTAAACATTATCATCTTAATATTATAAAGATCAAAATTAAAACTATCAGTAACTTTATGATTAAAATGTAACTAATTTTAACATATCATCAAAATCTATCTGATGGCTTAGTTGATGGGTAGAATTTATGCATTTTAAACTGAGTCTCGAATTCATATTTTGAAATTTTAAAAAATTAATAAAAAATAATTCGTTCTTTATTGAATTTTATATCATGAAAATTCAGACTAATTGAATGAGTAATACCAAATACAACAACAACAACATTACCCCAATGCCTCAAAGGCTCCCGCCCATTGCGGGGTAAGGGGGGTCGGATGTACGCAGCCTGACCCCTATGTTTAAAAACATAGAGCGACTGTTTCCGGGAGTAATACCAAATACGAGATACATAAAAAAAAATTATTTACTCCATATGTAATATAATGTTGTGTATTAGTCAACATTTTTCACTTTTAAAATTACAAATGATGTTTACTTAAAATTAAATAATTCAATAAAAAAAATAGATACACATAGAACACAACATCTGTCCATCATCTCATTTTTCAAACGTAACTCTTAATAATATTTTAAATTATATTGATAGATTACAATCTACTGATACCACACAATATATATATATATATGATTCGACTAAATCTAGATTTACATATTACATGATTCATTTCTGAAGGTGGTGTCTCAATATGATCCTTTTTTTCATTCTCAAAAACTCGAATACGAAACTTTCGATTAAAGACGAAAGAATCATAATTATCCATCACGATCTATATCGATCAATAATGACTTTTTCTAATATTAAAAAGAGTAATTCTTCCGCAATTACTAGTGTCAAGTCTCTCAAATTGTTTGTTGATTAGCAATATATCTCTTTCTGTGACCTTTCCTAACTCCTTCAATTTGTATATTGCATAATCTGATTTACTGTCAAAACACATAAAAACAAAATTAATGAATAGACAAATTTAGGTTAAAAAACACCTATATATAAACAACTTTTGAAACTAATGACTAATGAAAAAAAAAAAACATTTTTACTTATAACTTGGAATTATAAATGTATAATCAATTATCAACTTGACCCTTTTTAATTTATCAAAATTCAATTTGATCCACCTATATTTTTTCCACACGAAATTTGACTTAAAAAATATTAGGAAATATATCAAAATCTGAAAATGAATATGAATAGTTTTTTTTTCGGTCCTTAAACAAGTATCATATATTTATGATTTAGGGCAAAATTAAATTCAAGTTCGCATTGGAAAATCTTATTACCACAGGGTAAAGCACTCACTACCTTAATCAATGATTTCAAGTTTTAAGTTTTAATCATAGAGTCGCCTTTAATCCTAGTGCATCCCTTAAATAGAATCTTTTGATATAATTCAGATTAGTCGAGTTTCAGAACAGATACCGAATATCAGATATTGAATTCTTTTACCTTATAAAACCCTTGTTGTCAATATCAGCAGCATGAAAATGACCAACAGTCATGTCTTGTTCCATCACCCATTTTTCCACTTTCCTTTGCCTTTCATGAACCCTAACTTCAACCAACAAAACAAAGGCCCTAATAATAACAACTATAGAAACAACCAACCAAATTGATCCAAAAATTCTTCCAAAAATTGATCTAAATACCCTTTCACCATAACCAACACTAGTAATTCCCATAAATGAAAAATAAAATGAATCAAACCACCCAATTTTCTCAACAAAATGCATTAAAAGAACTCCAATTACAATACATAGCAAAATAACACAGAATGATCGTGCCACTATAATTTTTTTTTGTGTATCAAATAGCCCTTTATAAGTATTTTTTTGCGAAAGAACACAAGTAACAATGTTTGTTACTAAAATATGGAAAAATGCAAAACTAATAAGCACAAATAAGATGGAAAATAATTTTGTAAGTGTACTATTTGGTGTTATGTCACTATAACCAATTGTACACATTGTGAGTATGCAAAATATAGAGCATCAACAATTGGATGAGTCTTTTTGGACTTAAATTGATCTATAAAGAAAGAACATATGGACACACCAATTGCCAAATAAATAATTAGAAGTAATATAACTTGTTTAAGTATTGAGCTATTTTCCACAAAATGGGATGGATTTGGAATTGGTGCTAAATAATTTTCAAGATCACTTAATGGACTTATACATGATGATGTAGATATGGACCTATGAAGTTTTTGCTTTGGATTAATTAAAATTGGATTCTCAAGATTGGATTTTTGGTTTGATGATGAAGAAGTGGAAGGGAGAAGAGGCTCTTTCTCCATATTTTTGACTTAATACATGAAAAATGGTTTGTAATTTACCCACCTAAACCAAAACCTATTTATTTATATTAAGGATATAAGATCATCTTCACTAAAATAATGTTTAGTATTGTTCAATGGATTACTAGATGCAAGCCATGTATACAAGACTAGGTCAAGGATCATGATTTACTTGTATTAGTTATTATTATTTTTCTTCTATTTATCCTATTATTTAAATAGTGCTTGACAAGGTTGAATAAAATCAATATGATGATAGCTGATGATGATTCAGATAGGAGATTAACGTGGTAAAAGTGTACGATTAACATTAATAATAGGTTTTGAAGGTGGTTGACGCTCGCGGTTGTATGGTGATATTAGTGATGATTGGTAATAATAATAATAAAATAATTTAATGAAAATAATATTATATTCATAAAATCTTGAAGTGAGTATTTTATTTTATTTTATAAGATCATATAAGTTAAATACACCGTAGGTAATAGAGAAGTCGAGCCATGATGGCTAAAATAATGACTGGTGATGACAATAGCAGCTCGATGATAATAGTCACTAATAATAGTTGTAAGTGATGACTAGTGATGGTTATAGCTAATAAGTCGAGCCATAACGGCTAAAGTGAAAGATGTAAAGTGATGATTATAGCTAATAAGTTGAGCAATAGAAGCTAAAGTGAAAGATATGAATTGGTGATTGATGGTGATAATTGATAGTAAAAATTAATTATATATAGAGATAAATGATGATAATAATTAGTGATTGAGATAATTGGTGATGGTCTATGTATGTGAAATTGCAAAGTCAAGTTTAAACATTTATTTTTATGTGCTAAGCTTTTCTGCTGCCACTTGTAAGATTTCAAATTTTTGCTAGCTAAACAAATATTTGATGAAATGATGAGTAATCAAACTGCTCCAATATATTTAATCTTTGTGATCGTAATAGGCACTATTATTTAAATTTATTAATAAATTTTATTTAAATATTTAAATTATGATATATTTTTATTGAACACGTAAATACATAAATTTGTTCTCATAAATACTTTTGATTCAAAATTATTATTATTATTTTTACATATGTTATCAAATATTTATTACGTAAACTAGTTAATCACTTAAAAAATAGATTGACATATGGGGAGAAAAATATTTCTTGTTTTGAGGGGTGAATATATATATTTTTTTAAAGCAAATTTAGAGGCGTAAATGATTAAGTATCATCTATTGATTCAGTTTTTCGGTCTTCATGAATAGAGATAATAAAATTAATTCATGAATAATTCGCTCAATCATTAAAGTTTGGGCTGCTTATTGACCCGCCCAACCTATTTTAACCCATCAATGTTTGGACTTGACACTAAACCCAAATTGATCTGTGAGAAATCTTGTCAAAATATTTTCAAAAATATATCTTTTTATTTGATATGTTATATATTGTCTTAATAAACAATAATAATAACTTTATTAGGTACTAAAAAAATAATAAAAGAATAAATACAATAATTACAACTTAGTAAGAATCAAGGGGGTTGAATTTTGACCTGCATTTTAGCCCAAGTAACTTTTGGGCGAGTCAATAGTCCATCCATCAATTAACTCAATCCTTCTTAGCTCGTCCAAATTCATCCCAATGCACTGATTTGCTATCTCTAGCCATGAACTCTCGTCTGCATCTAAAATACCGTATAATTCTATACTAAAACTCTTGACGTTCAACAAATGGTACATATATATCCTCTCGTCTAACAAAGGTTGTATAATTACTTGATAAACCTGTATTTACTGAATTTAAAAAGATATATATATATATTATTTTTTAATGAAAAGGGTAAATATGCACCATGATAAAATTATATATGCATTACTTTTCAATGAAGGATGTACCTGCTCTAAATTACAACATCAAGGGAGTGCGCATTTGCTCCTTTCCCCAAATATGAATCTAAGTACAGAATAATTATCACAAGTATACATACATACATTGTTAAAACTATCAACAGCCAAAAAAAGTCTTAAGTTCCCTAAGCAACTAAAGGAACAACTCTCTCCCCCTCTCCCTCTCTCTCTCACACACACAAAAAATCGGATCCATCGCGCCAATAAGGTAACGACAGCATGAAGGGCCGAAAGCAGTACCAAAATCCAATGGAGGGGTGTCGAGCTGCTTATAAGGATAACGGCAATATAGATTGTATCACTTAACCTTCACATGACTCTCCTCTGCATCACGAAAAACGTTTTGCTTGGAATCAAATGTGTGTAAAAATCTGCAGTAGTGAAGAAATGTATGAATCGCAAGATGTAATATGAAGGTACATTCCAATATAATATTGATTGAGTGTAGCTAAGATGAACAAGAAAACAGACGAGAACACACAAGTTAAGTAGACGAGTTAGAAACTTTAAAAGGCCATGGTTCAAACAAACGTAGCAAATTCACGTCTACTGAATCATCCTACGTCCACAGCTCTATGTTCTGCGTTTGTTTTGGTATAACCAGAATCATTCATTCTAGGCAAAACACCATTTAAATCCATTTGAAACCGGTGAGATCAGTTTCAATCAATAACTACAGACACAAGCCAAGAAAAAACAGTATTTTTTGTTGAAAAAGTGGCTCATTTCCAAGCAGCCAATATGGAAGCCACCATTGAAGACCAAGAAATATTCAAAGCACA
>JAPFFP010000070.1:588723-599020 GCA_026153255.1 Solanum medicagineum
GCCGAACCACGTAAATTTTGTGTTTCTTGTGTCATTTGTTATTTCGTTTATCTCCGGAATTATCTTGGGCACAACATTTTTAGCCTCGCGGGGGAAAAAAGAAGGCAGCTGAGATAGAATTATCAGAACCAAAGAGCTAAAAGCGGAGGCTGCAAAAGTGTAATGTGCTCTTCCCTCAACTGCCAAATCCGAGACACTACAAGAAGATCGTAAACTAAATGCAGATTCAGTAAACAAAATGGAGTCGAAAACTCGTCTTGTTGTTCTAAACAACAATCATCAGCACCATCGCCCTTGAAAAACATGAGGGGAAGTGTTCAAGAAATGTCAGTAGTAATTATCTAAATCCGAATTCTATCCACACATTCCTAAATATATCTTTCTCATCAGTTTCCTTCCCAACTTACATATGAGCTCTTCTATGGTTGGCATGACGAATAGAAGTTTCTAAATAGAACAACGCTGACCTTCAGAGAAAATGGTGGATTGACTACATTAAAGCCTGACAAAAGCAATCTTATGTCGTAAAACAGCAGGAGTCACCTACTGTTCCTGTTTAGGTAGAATTGTCAGGCACTGTGTATGGTGTCACAAACAATCTTAACTTAAAAGGTCGCGGATAGGACATGATTGTATTATAGAACCACCATCAATCGATGCATTTCAAGCAGACGTAACCATGAGTTCCAAGAAAGTGCAAAACTAACAAATCATTGAGGTTCAGAGAAGTATGCAGAGTTTTCAGGAGAATCCGGATAGAAAGCAACGGTCACAACTACAACGTTTCGGTCAATTAATGCCAACCTGAAGTCATTTATTTGATCCTGCAAACGCCTCAAACAAGCCACAACAACTCTTCCAGGAAGTTGTTTCTGCTGGTCGTGGACCCGAAGCTACTAGTGGCTGCATATGTTAATAAAAAGGAAAAGTTCACAAGGCAGAAAAGAAGAATGATTATGACATTACCTTAATAAAAAGACAGAAGAAGCGGTATACCTGATGGGGAGAATCATTCATGTCATCTGCATGAACACTGGCATCAACTGCAGGTGGATCATAGGAAACATCTAGTTTGTCGTCATCTCTTAGAGGCACGGAGATCTTCATATCTGAAGTTGCTACAGATTTATTATCACTTTTCTCTAATCCTCTATCAGCAAAAACATCCGATGCAACATCTCTTAGAGGCACGGAGATCTTCGTATCTGAAGTTGCTACAGTTTTACTATCACTTTTCTCTAATCCCCTATCAACAAAAACATCTGATGCTATGGTTTTCTCGTCCACAACGCCCAATTCTCTCTTCTCATTTTCCTTCTCGGATAATCCAACGGAATGTCCGGCCACTATGTCAACATCTGAAGCACTTGGGGCCACCTGAACTATGTCCTTTGACATAGCAGGTGTGCTGCTACTACTTGACCTCCTCGGTAATTCTCCTTCATGAGGGAATCTCGCGGGTTCAACACTCTCTATGTTAATGTTAGGACTCAGAGATTCACCCTCAAGCTTTGATTCTCTTTCGACCTGAACGATACCTCCCTGTTCTATTGCTACTTTATTCGCTTCATTACTTCCTTTTCCTAATGCATTTGATTTGTTCGTATCGATCCACGACTCACTATGTGAAATTTCCAATTGCTTCTCCCTAGTTCCCTCTCTATCATTGAACTGGTGATCTTGAGAAGCAGAGTTACTAACCTCCCCGCCATCGGTCCCTTTATGTGTCAAATCTTCCTTACCTGTCATACATTGGTTCAAACACAATGATTCAACACAGAAGCATTTTCACGAATTAGCAATCACCCGGCAAGTGATGCAATTCAAAATATCAAAACAATTCGATGATCTAATCAAATATGGTTCGCGAGAAAGTGATACTATCTACTCGGATACATCCGTTGGAAAGCCGACAACAATGAAGTGGGACAGCACAAATCAATACATCATACACAAATAAACATTAAATGACACATGTATTACAAAGACTGATAACTTACAACAATGACTCAGAGCTGATAACTTACAACAATGACTCAGAGACGTAAAAGTAAAACAGACACGACGTAAGCAAAAATGCAGAACAAGAGAAAATGAGCTAAATCCACAAAGCCAATGTTGAGAAACAGATTAAACTGTAAACGTCTTGAAGACAGTGTTGGGACCGCATGTACCTTGACCCTAACCCCACATTAGTATGATATTGTCCGTGAGGGCTTACCTCCACAAACTCTGACCACACAATCTATTACCGCAGACCTCCACATCGCTAGATTACACCGAACCACTATGCCTGTACTATCACTTGACAGGGGACCGTGCTTACTCTGACCCCAACTCCGCATTAGAATGATATTGTCCGCTTTGGGCCAAGCCCTCACAAATTTGTTTTTGGGTACCTCCCAAAAGACCTCGTACTAATGGGATTGTGTTCAACCTTATTACTTGGTCATTTGCTCTCTCTACAACCAATGTGGGAAGAGTTTGCATCCCAACAGACAGGTAAGTCCGGATTTGATTAAGAATAGTTAAAGGGATATTCTGTTTGATTACTTCAATCGTTAGAACTACTAAATGACGAGAAATGACTTTCCAAAGTTGTGATTTTCTTGTACAACCATACCAATTTGTAGTTGATATCACTTAGTTCATTTTAATCAACATTTAGCTATTGTTCTAAACTTTCACCACTCACAATCTACTAGTCGCGGAGCCAGGAATCTTAACCAGAGGATTCATAGAAATACAAGAAGGAAATTGCTTTTTACCTTTACGTGCATGTATTCAACCAGAGACGAAATGTGCACTACTAAAGAAACGAACAAATATATACATAAAATACCTATTTTTAAGGAAAGACCACAGATTCATGTTAACCATAAACTTCCTAGTAAATTTGCCCTTGGATTCAACTAAACCCCTTACTTACCTTTAGCTACAGTACTTCTCACAAACATGTAGTTTTTTCGGTTTAACCATTATTAGGTACTTACTCTTTGGGATCGAGGCGTTATTGTTATAACCATTAGGTCATACCTCGACTAATTCAAATTCGCACCACCTAGTACCCACTAAAGGAGGCCTCATACGTTTTATTACAACTTGCTAGACTACCATATTTTAAACCACTCTTTTTATTCCCAAAAGAACATTTTTTTCTGTTGATTGTTGTGTTCGGGTCAACTTGCACTCATTTGCAAAAGAATACTGATGATACGTGTTCCAAGAAAAGTTTAATTCGTTTCAGGTAAAACATTTTCCTCCATGTCAAAATGCACAACATTCAATATCATCTCTACATTACTACTCCCTCCGTCCATCCAAATTTATAAACTTTTGATGCCATATACATGTGTTCATCATCAGTAAAATAAAAAGCTTAAAGTTAAATTATTGAATAACAAAATGTATGACCCATAAAAAGGACAATCTAGTATACTAAGCTCATGCTATGCGCAGGTTCCAAGAAAGAGACTGACCACAAGAGCTTATTGTATGCAACCTTAACCTGCAATTTTTTTTGATGCCATATACATGTTGTTCATCAAGGCTAAATGAAAAAAAGCTTAAAGTTAAATTGTTTCTAAATAACAAAAACATACGACACATAAAAAGACAACACAATGCACTAAATTCACCCTATACGTGGGGTTCGAGAAAGAACCAGACCACAAGTTCTGTTATAGACAGTCTCACTTGCATTTTCCTATGCCATATACAACTGTTCATTATGGCAAAACAAACTTGTTTTCCTATGCCATATACAACTGTTCATTATGGCAAAACAAACTTGTTCAAAAAAATGGGGAATCTTAGTAGCTCAGTTGGTTGACTACCTGAATTTCCACCTTGTTGGTGAGGGTTCGATTTCCCACATTGTAATCTCCTCCCCATTTCCCCTTCCCCTACCCCCAATTTTTTTTTAAAAAAAACTTGTTCCGAAAAACAATAAACAATTACACATAAAAAAGGATAATATGATACACTAAACTCACGCTAGGCACAGGATCCAAGGAATAATCGAACCACAAGGTCTATCCTACATGTACAATCTTATCGTTCAGTTCTTTTATTGATGTCATATACATATGTTCACTAAGGCCAAAAACAAAAAAGTCGATAGTTAAGTTTTCCCAAATAACAAAAAAGCATGACACATAAAACAAGACAATCCAATGCACTAAATTCAAGCTATACAATGAATTCGGAGAAAGGCAAAATCATAAGGGTGTATTTTAAGCAGTCTTACCCTACATTTTTCTTTTTTGATGCAATATACATGTGTTCACTAAGCACAAACAAATTCAAAGTAAAATTATTTCAAAACAAGAAAAAAATAATATATCATATAAATCGAGAGAAACAGAATAATTAAATGAAACAACAAAGTTGTGGAAAAGTACCATACCTTGAGAGTGAGAATTAACAACAACATCAGAGGTTGATACTTCTGACATATTATTATTATTATTATCGTTATTGTTATTGTTACTGTTATTATTATTAATATTAATTAAGCCCAAAATCTTCTTTCTCTTGGCAGCTTTTCGTTTTTTAGGACCTGATGGCATAATTTTTTATGTACAAAAATAGATCTTTTGATTGAAAGAAACAAAAAAGAATATTTTTTGTTTCTTTCTCTATTTTAATCTATGTTGTTTGAAGGTATTGGCTACGGAGGAATTTGGGTAAAATTGGAGAAAAGTAACTGATTTTGTGGGGGAAACAGAGTGGTACTTTTTTTTTTTTTTTAAAATTTATATTTAAAATCCTTTTTGGCCATTAAAAATACTTTTTGTCTCAATTTATGTGTGGTTATTTTTGAATTTTGAGATTCGAATAATTTTTATTTTTAATGGTAGTATTTTTATATATTTGTTTGAAATATTTTAAAGAGTTAATTATTGTGATTTATATTTTTTTATCTAATATATAAGTTTTATTAAAAGATATTTGAAGATTTTTTGACCAAATTTATGATCAAACTTAAATTCATGTTTGGACTTTTAAAATTGTATTTATGTATATTCAAGCGTAGAAATTGTTTCAAATATTCTTTGTGAAAAGATATAATAAAAAACTACGACATCTTCAGTTCCAACTCCATAAATTTCACGAAAAATATAAAAAATATAATCTTTTTAAATTTGCTATATTAGTTTAATGTTTGCAACATAAATTTAATTACTTTTTTCTTTTTAAATTTGCTATATTAGATACTTTTATTAACAAACAATCAAAATTTTGATTGATTTCAAACTCTTAAATATTAGAAACATAATACTATTTTTTCTTTTTCCTTCATAGTCTAGACAATTATCTATATAGAACAGTGCTAAAATTAAGATAAGAAAATTCTAATTCAAAAGAAATCAAGATAATATTTTGACTACTAAAAAAAAAGATACTAATATTTTAACTTTTTTCTTCATAGCTTAGACAATTATTTATATAAAATAGTCCTAAGTCAAGAGTCATGAATTCTAAATATAAAAGAACCCCAATTTTAAAGTGAATTTTGAAACTAAATAAATAAAATATAAAATAATAAATTAAGAAAAAAATGCAAAAAGACAATTTTGTTTAGTAGAATATTTTAATGAACGAGAAAAAGTTAAAATAACATTTTTATGGACCTTCACACTTTAATTTATTAGAGCATGGATCGGAGTTAAAATAATATTACAGCATGGATCAGAATTAATTTTTTTTAACTTCATTTATTAAATAATATTTAAATTTAATTACTTGAAAATTTTATTTTAAACTGTCAAGTTTACAAAAAATATTTAATTACTAAGATACGAATATGAGTTATTAAATAGTAAGAAATTTTTTTTTTCTAATAAATAGTTAGAAATTCATCTGAATTGTCGATTTCCTAACAAATTAAATATAGTAGAATAGTTAGGTAAAATTTGTTACCTATATAACAATATTCACGTTTCAAAAATACAAATAATAAACACACACAAACTAGATTCAACAAAAATTTATAGCTAGTGGTCCAAAAAATTGCTAACCATTAAACTAGGCAAAAATTACATCTAATCTAATATAGGCATAGCTTAATTAAGTATATCCACCCTATAATATTAAACTCATGTTTAGAAGAATAGCATACAAAAGCTTTTTAGCATTTCTAGAAGGAGCTAAAAGTTACTAATTGTAGTTTTTAAATTAATGTATAAATGTAAATAAAGTAGACAATTTGCTATAACATGCCCTAAATTACAATTAATTGTAATGATTTTTTTTTTAATATTATCAAGAGTTAATTGTCCAAAAAATTATTGTTGTTGTTGTTGATTATTTTATTTTTCTATCTAAACCATCACCATCTATGTATTAAAACACTTCTTGATTCATTCTCTTTTATGTATCTGAATGTTTGTATCGAAAGTCAAGTCTAGGATTGTGCATCGAACGGTTCGGTTCGAATTTATGTACTATTGGTTCGGTTTATCAGTTTTCAGTTTTTAAATAGTCTAAACCAATAAGATTTTTTTATCGGTTTTTGATTTATCGATTTTTTGTCCGTAACAATCTGATTTTTGGTTTACCGATAAGAAAATACTCATAAAATAGATATATGACTTTTCTAACAATTTGACGCAATACAATAAAATACAGTAAACAAATAAATCAATTAAGCACCTAAACTTAATAATATGCAATATTTGACCTCATATTCTAATTTACTTTCCAATAGAAGGGTTATACATTGGAAACCAAGCAAATACACGACTTACGAGTATCAATTTAGTATCAAGTGATGTTAAATTATTAATATTTAATATTCATAAAGGGATGAAATAGTAAATTATTATAGTCTTAATGGGTTATCGGTTTACCCAACAACGCAATACTAAGAACTAAAACCAGATCGGTAACCCGATAATTTTTTTGGTAAAATCATTAAAATTTCGGTAACCCAATAACTGGATAACAATAAACTGAGAACATTTTTTCTGATTCGATTTTTGCACACCCTAATTAAGTGATGTATCGGAAGTCAAGTGATGTATTGAAAGTCAAGTGATGTATCCCGAAATTCATACATTTTAAAGAAATTTGTGTAATTTGAAAAAGAGTGAAAAAAATAATATAATTTGTTCTTAACAGTTAACACTATGAGATTTATATAAATTACCCAAAAAATTCATCGATCATACTAACAAATCCCGGGCTCGAGGTTTGAGTATGAAAAGTTCATATTAAGAAGCACTTCCTCTTTAGACGCGTCTTATACAGTTTGAATTTAAATTAGGCAGTCCTAATGCAGATATCAAATATTGAGAAATTTTTTTTCCAAATTGGTTAACTCCTAAACTAGGTTCTTATATTGACATTCAAGCCTGTACCCCATAATAAAAACTTATTTTGCCCAACATTTATACAATTTTCTTCGATCAATTTCATTTCGTCAAGGAAAAGAGAAAAATGGCAAGAGGAGGAGGAGATGAAAGAGTTCCATTTTATATGCTTTTTGCATTTGCATACAGAAAAGATGTAATTTTATTGTTGTTGGGAACATTAGGTGCTATTGCTTCTGGTGTTTCAAAGCCATTGATGTCTCTTCTTTTGGTGACCTTGTTGACTCTTATGGTGGTTCTAATCAATCCAACATTCTTGATAAAGTTGACAAGGTATGATTCATCTTTCCTATGTTGCTGGGCGACTTTTCAAAAATATTGACAGGTGCCTGTGGGATCCTTCAAAGATAACACTATATTTCTGGAGGGTTCTACACGAGTGTAACAACAAAGTTGCGAGCTACTATCTTTTCTTTTGGGGGTACAAGTCATCTTTCCTATATTGTCCAAATTTTTTAAAAATATCGCATAGGTGCATGTGGAATCCTTCAAAGATAGCACTACATCTTTGGAAGGTTCCACACGAGTCTAACATCATATTTGAAGAGTTTGAACAACATTAATAATTGCAAGCTACTATCTCTTCTTTGGAGCGTATAAGTCATATTTTCTATATTATTTGGACTTTTTAAAAATATTAGTTTTTTGCACGTGAATTCCATACTAATTAATATAAATACTTTGAAAATATTGCTCTAACGATTTAAATATGCAAATTGTTGTAAATATACATTGAGTATTCAACTTATCAAAAGTTTTATTTAATATGTCATAACACATAATTTAAATATTGGCGTCATGGTTGTAAAGTATTCCATATCTTAAAATGTTTACCTTCTTTTTAAGAAAGAACAACCTTCGCCTTCTTCGAGTTGCATATATATCAAGCATGTGTCATCGAAGGAGAGTAACATAGTTGCTAGCTACTATATTTTACTTTGGAGGTATAATTTCTCTATATTCTTTGTACTTTTCAAAAATACTGATAGATACGTGTGGGATTCTCCAAAGATAGTAGTGCATCTTCGGAGGTTTCGACATGAGTTTGACATCATATTTCAAAAGTCTAATTTTATTTTGGGGGTATAATTCGTCTTTTCTATATTGTTCAAACTTTTCAAAAAAGTTGACATATGCATGTGGAATCCTCCAAAAGTTGCGCATTTTTCGGAGGGTACAACACTAGTGTGGGGTCATATTTGGAGAGTTCGTGCAATATTTTGGATTTAATTCAATTACCCTACTTCATATATATATATATATATATATGATTGCTACGCGCCTATATTATTTAGACTCTTCATAAATGTTAATTAGGTATGTGTCAGATTCTCCAAAGGGATGCAACATCATATTTGGAGATTCCGCGCAACGTAGTTGCTAACTATTGTTTTCATTGGCCGGACTAATGAGGATTCACGTAGTGTAGCTAACCCTCCATATTATTAAGAGTTCATACTTTCTCATAGTTTGAATTCGAAAGCTCTAATTAAAAATATAAAGATGAGGAGCATACACTACTATTACTACTACCAAAAAAATATAAATTTCTAACACGAGACCTCTAGTTGACGGTGGAGAGACTCCAAATACTCGAACTCGAAACTTTTAGTTAAGGGTAATATCAATTCAAATATGATTGGAAACATTCTAATTTTATTTTTTTATTTATAAATTTGGATTATTCATCTTAAATTTTGAGAAAAAATAAATTAAATTCTCTACTTAATATGCAGATATGCCTCAAATTCGTCCTCTTGGGCATTGCTTCAGGCATACTTCAATATTCCGTAAGTTTTACGTTCTGAGATGATCTAAAATTTTGTAAGTTATTGTAAATGTTTGATAATGCCCACAAACTGTTTGTTGAAAGTAGTAAGAGAGTCTGAGTAATTTTTTTGATTTTATGCGTAAAATTTGTTGAATTTCTTGTTATATTGAATATATGGTGAAATCCACATGTTAGGGATCAAAATAAACCTACCCCATTACTTTTAAGGTTATGCATCGCAGGCGTGTCGAATTCTCCAAAAATGTACTCTCTTCGTCCCAATTTATGTGTCACCTTTCGAATTTCGAGAATCAAACTAATTTATCTTTGACTATAAAATTTTCATATATTTTAAAAATATTTTGAGTTATCAATTATTGTGACTTATAGTACTTTTTACTTGGTTTAGAAATATATAAATTTCATTTCAAAAAATTTAAAGATTCCGTGCACAATTTTTTGATCAAACTTAAACTTTTTGACTCTCGAAAAACAAAAAGTGCCACATAAATTGGAATATAAGGAGTATAATTTTTGGAGAATTCCGACATACACTCATCAATATTTTTCAAGTATTTGAGCAACATAGCATAATATACTCCTTAAGTTTTTTTTTTATTGGGGTGGGGTGGGGTGGGGTGGGGGCTCCTGTTGCACTAGATATGATTTTGCTTAGTATATTGATTAGCCTTGAAGCTAAGGCGGCTCAAAATTTAAATTTTATGGTTTCAATCTTTAATTTTTGATTTTTTAGCATCGAACACGTTGCATTTTTAAAGTTATAGTATCTTGTATATGCTGCAATTTTAATGGATTTTCACGTTTGTGTTTTGCATCGAGAGTACTGAGTTGAGATGTACTGTGCATCCGCCATGGGACTTGAAGTGAAGAAGCCATGGGTGAGAAGGTTAGTTCTAATTATGATTGTAGTATTGCTCATACTCTCGGTTTCTTGTTGGGAATTTTATTATGAACATCTCAACTTTCATTGGAGGATTTACAAAAGAGACTGGTTTCCCGCAATCACCATAACCTACGGTGGTGCACTGTTTGTGAAGAAAAACAACTTCCCGAAATCCGGAAATTGCTTTCTTAGAGTAGTGAATTATGTTTCACTAGCCCAAGACTCACAACCACAATTGAAGAAGAA
>JAPFFP010000070.1:599120-626064 GCA_026153255.1 Solanum medicagineum
GTGATACATTGATGATCTCTTAAATTTTTTCATTTAAATTTCATTTAAATCTCTTCAAGATGAAAACACATGCAAAGAAACATAATTAGGTCTAGAAGTTTGAGTACGAATTCACATGATTTTAATAACTTTTATCTGTATATGATAATAGTAAGTCAAGCTCACTAGGTTTAGCTCGGCAAGATCTCCCTACTTTATCAAAAGAAGGCCTAGCTTCAAGTTGTGATCTGATTTGAGGGACAGTCCATTTTTAGCTATACACACACACACACACACACACATTTTTGTAAATAAATTGTCCAAGACTAATTATTTTAGATATCTCTACACAACAACTGTAATGTAGAAAAGACCAATTAAAATTGTATGGATTTAAAATAATATTACAGCATGAATCAGAATTAAAAGTTCTTTTAACTTCATTCATTAAATAATATTTAAATTTAATTACTTGAAAATTTTATTTTAATCGTCAAGTTGCAAAGATTTAATTACTAAGATTTGATTATGAGTTATTAAACAATACTAAATTCATTTTTTCTTTTTTCTCTAATAAATGATTACAAATTCATCTGAATGGTCAATTTCGTAACAAATTAAATATAGTAGAATAGTCGAGTAAAATTTGTTACCTATATAACAATATTCACGTTTCAAAATACAAATAATAAACACATACAAACTAGATTCAACAAAAATTTATAGCTAGTGGTCCAAAAAATTGCAAACCATTAGACTAGGCAAAAATATTAATCAAGTATATCCACCCTATAATATTAAAGTCATTTTTAGAAGAATAGCCTACAAAAGCTTTTTAGCATTTCTAGAAGGAGCTACAAGTTACAAGTTGTATTTTTTAAATTAATGTATAAATGTAAATAAAGTAGACAATTTGCTGTAACATGCCTTAAATTACAATTAATAGTAATGATTTTCTTTTATATTATTTGTTGCTGTTGTTGTTGGTGTTTGTGTTGGTGGTGGTGGTGGTGGTGGTCGTTGTTAGTTCTTAATAGTTAATACTATGAGATTTATATAAATTATCCAAAAAAAGCTATCGATCATACTAACAAATTCTGGGTTTGAGCTTCGAGTATGAAAAATTCATATTAGGAAGCACTTCCTTTTTAGATGTGTCTTATATAGTTTAAACTTAAATTAGGCAGTCCCTAATGTAGATATCAAATACCGGAATTTTTTTTTTTCCAAATTGGTTAACTCCTATACTAGGTTCTTAAATTGACATTTAAGCATACCCCATAATAAACACTTATTTTCCCCAACATTTATACAATTTTCTTCTATCAATTTCATTTCATCAAGGAAAAGAGAAAAATGGCAAGAGGAGGAGATGAAAGAGTTCCATTTTATATGCTTTTTGCATTTGCAGACAGAAAAGATGTAATTTTAATGTTGTTGGGAACATTAGGTGCTATTGCTTCTGGTGTTTCAAAGCCATTGATGTGTCTTCTTTTTGGTGACCTTGTTGACTCTTATGGTAGTTCTAATCAATCCAACATTCTTGATAAAGTAGACAAGGTATAATTCATCTTTCCTATGTTGCTCGGGCGATTTTTCAAAAATATTGACTGGTGCATGTGGGATCCTTCAAAGATGGCACTACATCTTTTGGAGGGTTCCCACGAGCGTAATATCATACTTAAAGAGTTTGAACAACATAGTTGCAAGCTACTATGTTTTCTTTTTGGGGTATAAGTCATCTTGTCTATATTATTCGGACTTTTTAAAAGTATTGACAAGTGCATGTGGAATCCTCCGAAGATAGCAATGCATCTTTGGAGGGTTCGACATGCGTTTGACATCATATTTGAAGAGTCTGAGCAACATAGTTGCGAGCTACTATTTTTTTCTTTTGGGGGTATAAGTCATATTTCCTATATTGTTTGGACTTTTTAAAAATACTAGTTTTTGCACGTGAATTCCATACAAACTAATATAAATACTTTTAAAATTTTATAATAACAATATGATGAATTACATCGAATTTGATGAGAATAAATACAAGCTCAGATCGACAAATGATGAGCTTACTCAATCAAAATTATTATCATTACAAGACACATCATATATATTGCTATCAAATATCAACTGAATTTCAAAAGTAATGCTCTAGCGACTTTAAATATGTCACAACACATAACTTAAATATCGGTGTCATGATTGTAAAATATTTCACGTCTTAAAATTTTTACCTTCTTTTTAAGAAACAACAACCTCCACCTTCTAAGAGTTGTATATATATCAAAGGAGTTTGAGCAACATAATTGCTAGCTACTATTTTTTACTTTGG
Organism: Solanum medicagineum; assembly: GCA_026153255.1. NCBI lineage: Eukaryota > Viridiplantae > Streptophyta > Magnoliopsida > Solanales > Solanaceae > Solanum > Solanum medicagineum. Next base: position 601,432 of record JAPFFP010000070.1, read on the forward strand.
AGGTATAAGTCAATTTCTAACACGAGACCTCTGATCGAGGGCGAAGAGACTCCTAATGCTAAAACAACACGAATTAACAACGATAATCTCTTTTGTACTCAAACTCGAAACTCTTAGTTAAAAGGGTAATATCAATTCAAATATGATTGGAAATATTCTAATTTTTATTTTTTATTTATTAATTTTGAGAAAAAACTAAATTAAATTCTCTACTTAATATGCAGACATGTCTCAAATTCGTCCTCTTGGGCATTGCTTCAGGCATAGCTTCAGTATTCCGTAAGTTTAAGTTTTGCGATGATCTAAAATTTTATAAGTTATTGTAAATGTTAGATGATGCCCACGAACTGTTTGTTGAAAGTAAGTGTTTTCGATTTTATGCGTAAATTTTGTTGCATTTCTTGTTATATTGAAGTTATGGTGAAAACCACATGTTAGGGATCAAAGTAAACCTACCCCATTACTTTCAAAGTCATGCGCTGCATTCGTGTCGAATCTCTACAAAAATGTATAATTTTTGGAGAATCCGACATATACTCGTCAATATATTTTAAGTATTTGAGTAGCATAGATAATGTACTCGTTAAGTTTTTTTTTCCTTTGGTCTCCTATTGCATCCGTTTTAGTCATTTCTCTTTCATATATAGTATGATCTATTAGGTTGTGAAGCATGATATTATATTTATGTACTGGCACAATTCAACCTGCGCGATGAGGTTATTGGGGGGTGTGGGGGGCGGGAGCCCCCCAACCCAAATGTTAGGTGCTACTGTTTATTCTCCGTGTATACATGTATTCTGTGTAATTGTAAATATCCGGATATCATTAATATATACAACCCTATCGCCGTGGAGTATACGCATTGGGCGTTACCACGAAAATATTTCTCTCTCTAAACAAATTATTTTTTCTCTGCCTTCTCTCTAGAAAGAACTTCTTCCTTATTCTTCTTCTAGATCGTATTTCCTAACATGTTCTGCTTGTGGGCCTTGACATTTTTGAGCTAAGGGTCTTCTGGAAATAGCCTCTCTATCTCTGTGAGGTAGTGGTAAGGTCTGCATACATTTTATCCTCCTTAGACCCCACTTGTGGGATTCTACTAGATATATTATCGTTGTTGTTGGTCTCCTATTGCACTAGATATGTTTTGCTTAGGATTTGATTAGTTGGAGAGAAAAATGTATAGACTTGAAGCTAACGCGGCTCCAGAATGTAATTTTTATGGTTTCAACCTTTGAAGTTTTAATGTTTTTGCATCGAACACGTTGCATTTTTAAAGTTATATGTTCATATTCTTCTATCTGTTGCAATTTTAATGGATTTTCACTTATAAATTTATGTTTTGCATCGAGAGTACTGGGTTGAGATGAACCTGATACTAGTAGTCCGCATCCGGCATGGGACTAGAAGTCAATTAGTATAGTAAGCTCGAAAAGAAAAAAATCTAGTACCAATTTGATTGATAGACATGACATGTTTAATCTTTCAGAGGTAGCATGTTGGGTGGTTACTGGAGAAAGGCAAGTGACTCGAATAAAATGCTTATACTTGAAAACAATTTTAAGACAAGATATCGAGTTCTTCGATACTCAATCAGCAACAGGGGAGGTTATTGAAAGAATGTCGGGCGACACTGTGTTACTTCAAGAAGCCATGGGCGAGAAGGTTAGTTCTAACTCCCTTCTAGTTATACTCCTTCTGTCTCATTTTATATGAAATTATCGTTGTTTTAGGAGTTAAACGTTTTTGTTCCATAAATTGACTGATACAGTGACCATGTAGATTTGAGACTAGCAATAAGCGCATCCTCATACGTTTGTAATTACTCTCGCGTTTTTTGTACATTATATTTGTAAAGATGTTGTGCCTTTGAAACAAGGTTTCTTATAGCTTGAATGTGTTAGGTTGGGAATTTTATTATGCACATCTCAACTTTCATTGGAGGATTTATAGTTGCATTTACAAAAGAATGGCAGCTCACACTGGTTTTACTCACAACCATTCCCGCAATCGCCATGACCTACGGTGGTGCACTGTTGGTCTTGTCCAAAATGTCAGGGAGTGGACAATCTGCTTATGCAGATGCAGGAAAGGTAGTTGAACAAACAGTGGGAGGAATTCGAACGGTAAATTTCCATCTTTTAGTAAATTTTTGTCGTTCATGAGCTTATGATCCATCATTTTATGTAAGTATATTCTTCCTTTTCCTAGGTTGTTTCTTTCACTGGAGAGAATTTGTCAATAGCAGATTATAACAGTAAGTTGGAAAATGCTTATAAACCTACTGTCAATGAATCGCTGGCATCAGGAATCGGACTTGGCACGATACTAATGATTACCTTATTTAGTTATGGACTTGCCATATGGTATGGAGCCAAATTGATCATAGATAAAAATCGCAGTGGTGCCGATATCATAAGTGTAATTTTCTCGGCTATGCTAGGTGGAAGGTAAGAAGAAAACAATCGGCTTTATACAGTTCATTTCATTATGTCCATGTGATATACTCCCTCCGTTTCAATTCAAGTGCCATACTATCCTTTTTAGTCCATTGAAAAAAGAACAAATCTTTCTATATTTACATGGTTTATTTAAGACCACAAGATCCGAAGGACATTGTGATACGTTACACACATCTTTAGCTTAAAACCACATCATAAAAGTCTCCCTTATGTTCTTAAACTCCGTGCCCTAGTCAAACTAAGACACTTGAATTGAAAGGGATGGAGTATTATATTTATTATTCATTTGAATTATTGTGAACCTTTCTATGTTTCAGCTCACTAGGTCAAGCATCTCCGAGTTTGAGTTCATTTTCAGCAGGGCAGGCTGCAGCATACAAGATATACGAGACTATTAAACGTACACCAAAAATCGATCCATATGATCCTAGCGGGATTCAATTGGAAGATATTAAAGGGGAAATTGAGATTAAAGAAGTGTACTTCAGGTATCCAGCAAGACCAGATGTGCAAATATTTTCTGGATTCTCGCTAGACATTCCGAGTGGGAAAACAGCAGCCTTAGTTGGGAAAAGTGGAAGTGGAAAATCAACTGTTATTAGTCTGCTAGAGAGATTCTATGACCCCGAAGCTGGTGCAATACTTATAGATGGAGTTGATATTAAGAAATTTCAACTCAAGTGGTTGAGACAGCAAATGGGGCTAGTAAGTCAAGAGCCTGTGTTATTTGCGACCACTATTCGAGAAAATATAATATACGGGAAAGAAAATGCCAGTGAGGAGGAGATCCGGACTGCAATCAAGCTCGCTAACGCAGCTAAATTTATCGACAAGCTTCCAAAGGTTGAAGCAACATTTTTTTAGTATTATAAAAGTGCAAACTCCATTTTTATTTGTTAGGTTCTAAATTTATATTGTGCATACGTACTTGCAGGGGCTGGACTCAATGGTTGGTGGGCACGGTTCTCAGATATCTGGTGGACAAAAGCAAAGAATCGCCATCGCGAGGGCCATTTTGAAAGATCCAAGAATTCTTCTACTTGACGAAGCAACTAGTGCATTGGATGTGGAATCAGAGCGCATTGTACAAGATACTCTAAGTAACATCATGATAAACAGGACGACTGTGGTTGTTGCCCATCGCCTGACAACCATTAGAAATGCTGATCTCATTGCAGTGGTGAATCTTGGGAAATTGGTTGAACAAGGTATGTACCACTTTAAATGCTCTGGTCTAGAACTCATAAACTAAAAATCCTAGCTCCGTCTCTAAGTTGAGTTTATCTTAATTCATCAAAATATTGATATAACTACCCTTCAATATGACTTCCAGGAACCCATGATGAGTTGATCAAAGATCCTGATGGCGCATATTCTCAACTTGTTCAAATGCAGCAAAAGATTAAACACGTCGAAAACACCAAAGGAGAAGAAATTGAGGACTGGAATGCACAAAAATGTTCGAGTTATTCGAAAAATGTTTCTGGTAGGAGCCGGAGATTTTCTATTTCTTGTAGGAGATCCACGAGCAAAGGATCGAGCAGTAGATTATCGGTGGCATATGACTTGGGAGTTACTGGCGTTGTTGATTTCCATGAGAGTATCCGAAGTGATGATAGAGTTGAAAGCAGTGAGTATATTGTTGATAGTAACAGTAATGTGTACACTCAAAAGTTAATGTCACTTGCATACCTAAATAAGCCTGAGGTACCCATAATGCTTGTGGGAGCCATAGCTGCTTCCATTAATGGTGCAATTTTCCCTGTATTCGGTCTTCTGGCATCAACGGCTATCAAAATCTTTTATGAATCACATCATGAGCTTCAAAAGGATTCTCGATTTTGGGCCCTGATGTTTGTGGTTATTGGAGTTGTTGGCATGATTGTTTCCCCTTTGCAAAACTATGCATTTGGAGTTGCTGGTGCAAAACTGATCCAACGGATACGTTCCATGACGTTTGCTAAATTGGTATACCAAGAGATCAGTTGGTTCGACGACCCTGCAAACTCATGGTAAATTTCACTAGTGTCTTAATGTTTTTCTTAACTTGCCAAATTTCTTGACTCTGAATTTTATCAAATACAGTGGTGCTATAGGTGCAAGACTATCTAGTGATGCTTCGACTATCCGGAATTTGGTGGGAGATGCATTAGCAACGTTAGTCCAAAACATTTCTACTGTTGTAGTTGGTATGACGATTGGTCTTATCGCTAATTGGATTCTTGCACTTGTGCTGTTGGCGATAATGCCTCTCATAGGCTTGCAAGGGTTCATACAAGTCAAACTTTTGCAAACGTCAAATGCTGAAGCCAAGGTAGCGAATGAAGAAGCGAGTCAAGTTGCCAATGAAGCTATTGGAAGCATCAGAACTATCGCATCATTTTGTGCCGAAGAGAAAGTGATGGAAATGTATCAAAGGAAATCAGAAGCTCCTTTGAAACAAGGAGTGAAAAGTGGACTTATTAATGGAGTTAGTTTCGGCTCCAGTAATTTCTTGTTTTTCTGCCTTTACGCGGTGACATTCTACCTCGGAGCCAATCTCATAAAACATGACAAAGCTAAGTTTTCTGAAGTTTTTAAGGTACATATCTATAACTTCTTTGCTTTAACTTATATAACAGTAACACTCGTTGTGTACGTCTTTTTTTAAATAATCAGTGGAGTGAAGTAACAAAAACACACCTAAACTATCCGCTTTTTTATTTAGTTTCACACTTAAAAATAACATGTCAACAAATTCCAACAACGTGGATGAAAATTTTGTGCAAGACGCACCTTAGTGGGCGTATACACACATTTGATTTAGTTAGCATTGAGGTGCATTTCTCAAACTAATGAGTGATAGTTTAGGCGTGTTTCTTATCTTCCCAGTAGTATAGGTATGAAACTCAAAAAACGAGATAATTTAGGTGTATTTTAAACTGTCTTATTTTCCAGATTACTGTTTATGGATGATTATTCATTTTGCATCGCTCGTGTATAGAAGATAAACTCATACGTTATTTAAACAACTTAATTTTGCAGGTCTTTTTTGCCATAACAATGTCGTCAGTAGGCTTTCTTGGTCTTGGCAACCTTCCGTCTGATCTTAGTAAAGGTAAAGGAGCTGCGGCATCTATATTCGAGATACTTGAGAGCAAACCGAGAATTGATTCAAGTAGCAGTGAGGGAATCACGTTAGATGTTGTGGAAGGCAATATTGAACTCCAGCATATTAGCTTTAAATACCCCACAAGACCGGATGTGCAAATCTTCAGAGATTTGAGCTTGAGCATACCTGCAGGAATGGTATTTATCCTATTTCTATTCTTCTCTTTTTTCTTTTTAACCATGGCCTTTCACACGCCTCGACTAGTTCCATGGGATACCTGCTATGGTTGTGTATATTCTTATTACACCTCTGGTGCATACTCGACAAGGATTTTTATAATTTCTTGCAGACAGTTGCCCTCGTCGGAGAAAGTGGTTCAGGGAAGTCAACAGTGATAAGCCTGATCGAACGATTTTATGATCCCGATCAAGGTCACATATATCTCGATGGAGTCGAACTCAAGAAGTTGAATTTAAGATGGTTGAGACAACAAATGGGATTGGTAGGCCAAGAACCAATACTATTCGATGAAACGATTAGTGCTAATATCGCTTATGGTAGACAAGGAGAAGTAACAGAGGAGGAGATTATTTCAGCAGCAAAGGCATCAAATGCACATAACTTCATATCATCATTGCCTAATGGTTACAATACAACAGTTGGTGAAAGAGGAGTTCAGTTATCTGGTGGACAAAAGCAAAGGATCGCGATCGCGAGAGCCATACTGAAGGATCCTAAGATACTTTTGCTCGATGAGGCGACTAGCGCTCTAGATACAGAGTCTGAACGTATCGTGCAAGAAGCATTGGATCGCGTGATGGTGAACAGGACGACCGTGGTAGTCGCGCATCGCCTGACCACGATTAGAAATGCAGATGTTATTGCAGTAGTTAAAAATGGTGTTGTTGCTGAGAAAGGAACACATGATGTGCTCATGAAGAATACTCAAGGGCTATATGCTTCTTTAGTTGCACTTCAAACAGGAGCAACTTAAGCTTGATTAAAGTTTTTTTGTATTTGTTGGTTAATTATTATCCTAAAGTTTTGTAATATTTTTATATTATTCTCTGTGTTTTTCGTTATTAGTCGTTTTTATCTTTTTCTTTATCCTTTTTTCCATATCTAATTTATTCTGTTTATGGGTATTTCGAGACGAGGGCTCTAGGAAACAACCTCTCTATCTCTGCGAGGTAGTGGTAAGGTCTGTACATTTCACCTTCTTCAAACTCCACTTATGAGATTCCACTGGATATGCTGTTATTGTTGTTGTTACATTACTCTCTTGATTCAAGTTGAACAACGGATAATTATAGTTTTTTTCTCTCTCTTCGATCACGTTTTCTCTTGTCAATTACACTTGTTGAGAGTTATTTTCCGATACTCGATTTAAATCGTTAAATCTTCTTCCCTTTCAACTTATATAATTACACTTGCACAATCAAATGTGAAACTTAATAGTGTAATTATATTATAACAAAGAAACAAACTAATAGAATTGCTCCATCTATCCAAATTTACGTGACGCTATTCAAATATGGATAGTCAAACTTCTCAACTTTGGTAATAAATTTCAACATATAATCACCAAATTTTCTAAGATGAAATTTACATATTTTGAACTAGATTAAAAATTCAAAATATATAATGCTGCAACGACAACAAACTCAATACAGACTCAAAAGTAAAATCTAAGGAGGATAAAAATATACAAAGATCTTATTACTGCCTTGAGACGATAAAAAGATCATTTTTAAAAGATTATTTCCAAAAAATCTTCAAGCTCGAGAAAATATGTATATAATGCATGTGAATTAATTATTTGACCCTCAAAATAAGAACGATGCTACGTAAGTTGGTTATTTACTAGATTAGTAGTTCAAGAATCTAAAAATTACACTATGGTCCCAATAGTTTCTATAAGTACTCCTTTTCCAGTGGAAGTCAAACGAAGAGTACTCCCAAAGAGCAGCAAAAATGGCAGCAGCTGAAATGGCGAAAACGACGTCGTTCAATGAAGCTGAGAAGTTGAAGGCCAATGAAGGAGGAGGTGAGGTAGACGATGAACTTGAAGAAGGTGAAATTGTTGAGGAATCTGATGATACGGCGGAGGCGGCGTATTTGGGCAAAGAAATCACAGCGAAGCATCCATTGGAGCATTCATGGACTTTTTGGTTTGATACTCCTCAGGCGAAGTCTAAACAAGCTGCCTGGGGAAGCTTACTTCGTAACATCTATACTTTCTCTACTGTTGAAGATTTTTGGGGGTAAGTTCGTTTTTTCCTTTTTTTTTTTGGTTGAATTGGTGATAATGTAGTGTAGGGGGAAATAGGGAAGGGACACAAGGTGGAGAAGTGAATCATAATCAATAAGCTGAAAGTGGACGTTTTAGATACTCAATTAATTTAGCTACTGAGGTTTTCCCAGACTTTGTTTTTCGTATTAATTACAAATGAATTGGGGACAGAGGAAGGGAATTACAACGTGGGGAATTGAAGGTAGCTAATCAATTGAGGTACTCTTTAGAAGGCTGTGGTTGGTCCAAAGGGTGGGCCATAGACAGATTTTTGGATTATCGAAAAAATCAATTGAGCTATTGAGATTGCCCTAGAGTTTGTCTTGTTTTTTTTTGCTCAATGAATTGGGGATAGAGGAAGGGAGAACAGGGGAGAGAATTATGAGGTGGGGCAATGACCTTGTTAACAATTAACAAGGTGAAAGTTTAGGTAGCTGATCAATTGAGTTACTTAGATTTTATGGGTTATATTTTTCGTATTTTTGTTGTTTTCTGTTTTGTTTTTAATAGGTAGGTGAAGGGGAAATAGGGGATCGGATTATACGTGGAGCAGTTGAACCCCCACCAACAAGGTGAAAGTTAAGTGACCAACAACTGAATTACTAAGATTCACTGAGATACATTTTTCGCTTTTCTTGTTTTTTTTTTTTTTTTTGATTTGATGAATTAAGTAGAAATGTCACTAAACAAGATTACTGTAAGCTGAAATTGCAAAATATTAAATTGGACTGTTACTAAGGAGCTGAAGAAAGTCAAAAATGGGTTACCATTTGAGCCAGCATAACAAGTTAAGTCGAGATTTCATTGATTTTAGCATGTTTTTGTTGTTGGTTGTGTTCTTTTGGTTGTGAATTATGGGGTTTTACTTTACTGTCCCAAGAATGTTGCTGCTGCTGAAGGACTTTGGTTTTTGAACATCTTCTGATTATCTGCCTTCATATAGGTGATATTGGGGTAATAATGGTAGCTTGTTTGATTTTTCTCCATCTTACCAAGGGCATGACTCTAGATAGGAAGATCTTGAAGTCGAGGATAAGGGTAGAAGGGTTATAGGTAGCTGAGCTTTGTAGTATTAGTTATCACGTGTAGTGTCTTATTCTCCTTATTTTCCCTATTACCTGTTGTTTCATTTGTCTTTTTATATTGCTATTTTGCTGGCCTTTTCTGGTTCTTTCTATCATGCTTTGTTTAGTAAGTTGAGGGTCTTATTGGAAACCAACCTCTCTGCACCACAAAGGTAGGATAAGGTCTACGTACATCTAGCCTCCTCTGACCCCACTTGTGGGATTACACTAGCTATGTTGTTGTTATTTGATTTTTCTCTCATAATTGTAAAATTTTCTTTGGTACTTTTTGCATTTTTAGTTAGCTTGCTAAGGTGTTCAGTTAATCCGTTGACGATGTGTAATCTTGCTTTGGAATGCCTGAATTGGTTTGAGCTTTAGTTTATGCAAGTTGTATTGGTAATTACACATTGCTTTGTCGTTTTCTGGTTAGCGACTTTCTAAAAAGTTGGAATTTTTATCTCTTCGTTATCGCCAATTTAACTTTTAGTTCATGGATCGAATTCAATGAATAGATATATGCTCTTTGGTGGTGGGTGTACAGTAATGTTGAAATTAATCTTGGTGTAAAGGGGGGAAGTGCAAAATATTGATGGAAGTTGAGACATTTTGGAGGCTGGGGTAAAAATGACTGGGAAGTTCTAGGAAAGAAAAACTCAACCTTGCAAAAGTCAGTGTTTTCTTCTGTGCATAATCTTGTGTCAGGAATGACTTAATTGGGGTATACCGTCGGATATTGTCTTTTGCTTCAAATACCCATATTTGCAACTAAGGATATGTTACTAATACCATTTTGAGCTGATAAGGTAGTTTGATAATCCTTTGGCTTTTGTTTTCTCTCCTAAGTAAGATAACATATCTTCAAGTACGTGTACTTTTCTTAAATTTTCATACTAGAGCAGGTCCTGTACTTCATAGTGTGCACCTGTGATGACTCTATGTGCATTTGTCTTAATATACTGAGTTGACAATTCATTTTAAAAAATAAAGACAGATGCTTTTCTATTTCTTAATTAGGCTAAAATATGCTATCCCCCCTGTAGATTGATGAGAGTAAAGTTAGATGCAGGCCAGTTTTTTTGATCTCTTGTATGGACCTTTTAATTAACTCCTAAGGTTTGGGTAACATAGGGGGTAACAATGTGAATTTGGTGTCTGCCTTGGATGCGTGCACCTTGTTTGGCGAGTTCTTTATCGGTCTAATTTCTCAAGGCACTTGAGTTATCGTACAACTTGGACTATGACATGCCTGTAAGATATAACATGGATTACATCTTTTAAATGCTATTATCCTTTTGTCTCTTGATGAAATCTTGAACCATGTCGCTTATTTTGCAAACAGTGCTTACAATAATATCCACCGCCCAAGCAAGCTAGTTGCGGGAATAGACTTTCATTGTTTTAAGCATAAAATTGAGCCAAAGTGGGAAGATCCTGTATGTGCTAATGGAGGGGCATGGAAAATGAGTTTTACGAAGGGTAAATCTGATACCAGCTGGCTATATACGGTATGCTGAAGCTATTTCCATCCAGCTCTTAATGATAGATCACTCTAGTAATATTATTTTCCCCTTCTATATAATTTCAACTCTTTTTTTCTCAAATGGGATTATTGTAGCTTCTGGCAATGATTGGAAATCAATTCGATCATGGAGATGAAATTTGTGGAGCCGTTGTTAGTGTCCGCGGTAAGGGAGAAAAAATAGCTTTGTGGACCAAGAATGCTGCAAATGAAGCAGCTCAGGTAATTTGCTTTTTGTTTTTGGTGTCAACGGCCACGTGTGTCATTTTCGTGCTGATGTTTAGCCAAGATATACTATTATGTACATTGTACCATTGAGAATATTAGAAGTTAGAGGGGAAGTCGTCAGATATATATAGATGATTCACTACTTTTATTTCCATTCTAGGTAATAGATGATATCTCAAACTTAGCCTTGCTGCGTATTTGTTGTAACTTTATCGTTTTTGATAGTGAATTACTATCATGAGAAAAATATATAGCTGTAATCTAAAAAGAATATGCTTATGAATGAAGAGAAGTGTAAATGTGTCTGCGATAATATGTTAGTTTTTTTAATTGTTGTATAATATGTTGTGTGTTAATATTTATGGAGCACTTTATGATAAACTCATCCGTATGTTTAATAGGCAAATTGTGCCATGCATTATGGAAGAGGCTTATTAACCGACTTTGGTATTAGACATAGTTTATTCTTTTCAGTACCCCAATCATATAACTGTATAACCTAAATTATGATTGTTGCTTGTTTGGCAACTCATTTATGTGAAGCTTAAATAAAGAGAACTTAACAGAGGAAAAAAAAAATTATATGGCAGAGTGGTTCAGGTTTGGGATGCTATTTTCTGGGAAATTGGTGGTGTTGTTGTTAACTATGTTGCTTGAACTCTTTAAAAATAGTGACCTGTGCGTGTTAGATCCTCCAAAAGTAGTGCATCTTTGGAGTATCTTACATGGTTTCAACATCAGTTTTGAAGAGTCCATCAAACATAGATTGTCAATTAGCTTGGTAGGTTCCTGCTTGATATGTCGTTTCTAAGTATTTAGTGTTGGGATATTCTGGTATAGTTCTAAGATCTGCCAGACGATTTGAGAAATCTTTCTAAAATTCTTTTATCCCAAGGTTAATTATTTTGGTGTAGTCATCCAGTATCCAATATCTGCCCTACTTATAAAGATTTATTCCTTATAGGGCCCATTAAAATAGAAAGCTCACTTTACGAGAAAATTTCTCTATTAGGGCTCAAACCCGAGAACCTTGGTTAAGGGTAGTTGGATGGCGGTCTCAAGGGCTCAAGTATTATAAGTTCATGCTCATATGGTTGAAACATTTAGATATTCTTACGAAGTGTGATATTGTTGTCTCATCATTTGTATCGCCCCCTTCTCTTTGTTTCTTTTTTCTCCTGTGAACTTCCTTGTGTTAAAAAATATAAAGTGGTCATCGTCCCCTTTTGTACTTCATTGATTATATTGAATCCTTTCAGCTGTTTACCAGTTAATAGTGCTTATTGTTAGCTTTTCATTTTTAATATCTTTGCAACCATACCCTTAAACTTCTCCTTGCAGATTAGCATTGGTAAGCAATGGAAGCAATTCCTGGATTACACTGACAGCGTTGGCTTCATATTTCACGTATGAAATCTTGGTTATCGTCCTCCTTGAATCCAGTTTCTCTTCAATTAGCAAGGCTCATAACGAATCATTCTTCTTTTGCAGGATGATGCAAGGCTCGACAGAAATGCCAAGAATCGTTACACAGTATAGTTCTTGATGCAATGTGGGAATGCGACATACACCATTCATACTGCAAAGTTGGTAGGCACTAGTTTAATTTCTCATTTGATTACCTGCTGGTTTGAGTACCTCATGTGTTGGTGTTTGCACTTTCTAATCGCGGAAACTTGTTTAGTTTGAATTCATGCCTCTACAATTCACATGTTCTGCGTTACTTCTCCAGCCCCTCTATACTATTTTCCTGCTGTAAATCTCTTTGAATATTGTTGATGGGGGGTGAAAGTAACCAACATGATACCAAGCACATACCAAATCACAAATGGGACATTACACCAACTGGACACATTACCAAACTCCAAAAAGAAACATTTTTGGCTGACTTTTTGATGGGAAAAAGATAAGCCAAACTTGGTATTTATACCAAATCTATGGATGTAAGACATACGCCTCGTGTATAAACAATTTAGTTTGGTGTGAACACTGGGTGGGTGTGAGTAAGTATTTTTCATGCATTACTCCAGGAGAGGTCTTGTTGGCTCCTCATTAGATCTGCTGTATCTCCAGTACAAGACTAGTTGTATGACCCCAAGAACTCCTCCTATCCCATTTGGAACCTGGTTCATAGAGATCAAATATGTTAAATTCTATTCACAAAAACCCTGGGGGCGGTCTAGTGAAAGAAACATTCCACATCACTCAGGGTCCATGAGAGGGCCGTACCCCAAGGGTGTAATGTAGGTTTTTTATCTAGATTTAAACATCAATAGTTCTGAATTATAGTTTAGACAAAAAACAATTTTAGTGTTACTCCAACGCTCCCCTTCTGTATTCTTTTGGAGTACTTCCTAAATATTAAAAGGGGAACAGAAACACATCATATAATTGGGAAGGTGGGGGGGGGGGTACTTACAGAGATAAATGGATCTTGCTTAAACATTCCATAAGCAAAGAAAGAAATGCTCATCAAAAAAGTTGCAAGGGAGAGATAAAATGGCATGTACTCAACACTCCTTGTCCTGATAACCAAATTCTGCAAAAAAATCAATTAAACAGAACATCTCTCAAGTCTCATCGAGCTAGTGATATTGATGAAAATTATTTTAATCACGTGTTGTTCTCGTTGATCAACTTACAATTATGAACAACGGAGACGCAAACATGGAGATGAGAGAGATGACAGACAAATATCCAACGAAAGTTTGTCGATTTGGAGGTTGAAATAGACAGATGCTGATGGAAACCACCGCACCAAATGCAGCAAAAACACCAAACAACAGCCCCAACATCTTCAACTACATTGAACATGTGATATAATAGTATAAGCATAACTGCTTATTAGCAAGTTCGACAAAAATAAAGGACGTTGAAGACATAATTGAGTAAATAAACTTTCATTCTCTCTAATGTCTTTAAGCTTTTAGATGAGATGGTCACACAGTTCAGTATATTAAACAAGGCACTAAGAAAACGCCAGTATGTAGGGTGATCATATCAACTCATTTTTTAATAATGATGCGCCCCTGTATGAGGAAGATTTGGTCCGCTGCTTGTAATCGAAGTGTTCACTATTCTGCCTCGTTTCTCTTGATGGAATATATGTGTAATCCCACGTAATAAAGGAAAAGATGCAAGCAGCTGAAGCAGACAAGATAATCGAAAGCTGCTCAAGCAGATAACACGACTAGAAGCTACTCAATTGATTGCTTACATATGAATATTAATAGTAATATATCAATACCCGAGATCCACCTTTGCTAGAACGAACAGAATCCTAGGTTTCACATATCAAGAAAAACTTCCACATACTTTAACTAGTCATTAAGTTCATTCAAGTATATTCTCTCCGGCAGATTTAAGTATTCAGATGAGATAATCACACTTTTCAACGAGAGGTAAACGTCTTACCTTCTTCGTTCGCTCTGCATACACGATGAATATGAGTATATATGTGATCTGAAAAACCGCTCCGACGGAATTAACCGTAAAAACCAGTATAATACCAGGAGATACAATTGGTGTTCCGTACCAGAGACATATCAAGCAATTCAACAAGGCATATATATAAGGCAACCCTGAAAATTGTTCTGTTGACTTGTTTCTGATGATCCTTCTGAATGTTGGTCTGAAAAAAAGGACTGAAAACGTCAGTTTAAATGCACGCGCACACATATACACACATATACGTATGTTATCGACATATTAATATACGATTTTTCGAAAGATTTAGAGACTTACATTGGTGACACGAATAAAACAAATGCACATAAGTTTCCTGCAATATGCAAAAAATCAAAAACAAACTGTTCAAGTTATTTCAAGCCAAAACACAAACAACACGCTTCAAAAAGAAAATTATAAGCAAAAAAAACTTTTATCAAATGAACACCACTAAACTCGTAATCATCAAGGAGTATGGTGGGATAGAAGAGATCCTTCGTCCTTAACCAGAGGGCTCGAATCGAATCTAGTAGTCCTATAAAAGGAGAAACTTCTTTCATCTAGTAAGGTGAATCTACGATTACTAAAATATGGACGCGTCACTAAAAATCCACGATTACTAGAACATGAACACACCACTAAAAAAAGGTGGGTATTGAATGAAAATTGACCCTCAGTCCTCTAGGTCAAAAACCTCAATCTGAACTTAACCAATAGTGCACGATTTAACTTCCTTCGCCCTTAACCAAAGGGCTCTAATTGGATCTAGTAGTCCTATATAAGGAGAAACTTCTTTCATTTAGCCAAGGCAAATCTACGATTTACTAGAATATGAACGCACCACTAAAAATCTATGATTACAAGAATATAGATACACCACTAAAAAAAATATGGGTATTAAATGAGAATTGACCCCTTAGTCCTCTAGGTCAAAAAACTCAATCTAAACTTTTAATCAATAGTGCACGATTTAACTGCTAGCAATTGTTACTATACCAATTATACAAAATATATACATAAAATAACTAATTTTAAGTAACAAGTTAGCACTTCTCGTTTGATGGACTTTATATGTCACGAATCTAAATTAATCGAGTCAGTAATTTCGAAAATAGGCAGAAAGACCAGAAAGAAAGATAGAAGGAGAGTTACCAGCAATTCCAGCAGCATTACTGCAAATTGAATAAGTTGAGAACAAACCACCTGCTCTAGAAATTTCCATTTTTGGCTCAAAAAATAAATTTTGATATATTATTTATATATGTATCATATAAAGTAAACTTTTTTTTCCTTTTTATTTTATTTTTTAGGACAGCTCAGAGTGGAAAATATTTCATGATAAGTACAACCAAGTAATGTTAATCAACAGTTGTCCTGATCAACAGTTCAACAATATTAGTGGGACCCTTTTTCACTTTTTTTTTTTAAAAAATAAATTTATTCCAACTGATAAAATCAAATTAAATTAATTTTAAATTTAATTTTTTATTGATTATTTAAATATATAGTAATATATTGTCAAACACATATTATAATTCGCTGTTAATATACAAACATAGTAAGTCGTTTCGTTGTTATAAGTATTCCCTTTTGTATAATTTATTGTTAAAATATAAAATTTTGTAAATCGCCGCTAATATACTGATTTGTTCCTATAATTTGTGGCCAACATACAAATTCGTTTGTATTCGCTCTCAATATATAAAATATTTATATAATTTATTACTATAAATAAATTTATTTTTATAGTTTGATGTCAATATACAAATTTAAAAATGATCTGTAGCAAATCAAATAAAATATTAGTGATGAGTGATAATTATTTAAAACTATAGCTATAATAAACGATTAAGTGGTATATGTGTGCTTAGTTGGATTATTTGATCTTGTATAATCTTGTTTCTTTTGTACTTAATCATTATCTTAGTAGGGTCAACATGATTTTATGATATATAATTTACATGTATCCCTATCCATTCAATAAAATATTATTCATTTTACATTTAATAAATTGGGATGAAAGAAATTAGGTGTGGATAGCACGTTTAAACATAAATTTAAAACAAGTTATGAAAAAGGAGAAATTTGTAAAATAAATTGACATTGATAAATGCATTTTACGTGTAAATAATATATTTATTCATAAAATGTATTTGATAAATGTCTTTTATGTGTAATGATATATTTGTTCATAAAATGTATTTGATAAATGCGTTTTATGTGTAAATGTCATATTTATTCATAAAGCTTGTTCGATAAATGCATTTTATGTGTGGCATTAAATTTGATATTAAATTTAATGTGTAAATAATTAAATTAACTTAATTTTTTAAAATAAAAATTTAGATATTCAAATATTATAAGAAAAATATTATTGCTTAAAATTTTTTTGATATCAATGTGATGGAAAAATATATTTTGAAATGTAAGTCAAAGTTTATATAATCTGACTCAAAAATAAAAACTATGACAAGTAAAGTGAGACGAAGAGACTATCGAAGTAAAACACTTTCTGTTTTGTCTTAGAAATTATCATATTTTTCTAATTTTCTTTACATATATTTTAACGATTCAAGATTTTAAGTTGATTGATTTGACTTTTAAAAGTTTTTATCACCAAATTTGACATATATTTTAGAAGTACCTTTAAAATTTATGTGTCCAAATTTACATGTTTATTTATTTTTGTATGTTCTCACATAAAATTTTATACACTTTGAGTTTGGATAACTAAACAAATATAGTACAGTACATTAGTGGTGGTCAAAATATTATAGCTAAACGATTAAATCCGTCATTAATTTTAGTTAACGATAAATTAGCAATAAATTATTAAATTATGGTTCTTTCATATACGTTTTCTTTAATTGAATGAACGTTCTGATTCTCAAAATATATTATATTAATCACGAGCTATTTAGCGATATGTTCCTAACTAATTTCAATTAGTAATTTTTGATCGTGATTGAAATTGTGACATCAAGATTGTGATGTATATCTAGAGATTAATTAGTTCAATTTTTTGGTTAATCATATTATTGAGACGTTTTGAATTCTTAAAATTAAATAAGTGGATAAAAACCTTAACCTTCAAGATTTTTGAAATGTGGAACGAACTAATTTATACCTAAAAATTGCTAGATTTGTCTCTTTTAGAGAAGGGTTAGGCTCGCTAATTACTATGATCAAGTCAATAACAATAATAATAACATATTTAATATAATTTCATAAATAAAATCTGAGAACAGTAAAATATACGCAAATCTTATTGTTATTCTAGAGAGGCTGGTTTGAAAAGACCCAAACTTGATTAACTACTTGTTCAAGTCAACAACAATATATCTAGTGCAATTCTATAAGTGGGATCTAAAAAGAATGCAATGTACAATGATCTGACCCATAATTCACGAAAGTAGAGAACCTCGACTCAGATTAACGTAACTACTTGTTCAATTCGAACATAATATATCAAGTGTGGTTCCATAAGTGGGATCTGAAAAAAGTAAAGTATATAATGACCTAACCCTTATTTCATGAAAGTAGAGAGGCGATTCCGAAATATCTCGACTGAGGTTAACTAATTGTGTAAGTCAATAACAACAACAATATATCTAGTGTAGTTCATAAGCCGAATCTAAAGAGAATAAAGTATACACAGACTTTACCCTTCTATTATCCTTATATTACAATGATAGAAAAATTATTTTCGAAAGACCCTAAATCCTAACTCAAGTTAACTACTTGTTCAAGTCATGATGATTTATTTGATTGTAGAAGTTATCTTTTGAATAAGAAAAACAAAAAAACATCTAGAAGAGTATGAAACAAACAATATTCTTGAATTCAATTCTTTTCCCCTTTTACACTCTCTAATTATCTCACTAGTTTGAAATTAAACAATAATCTTTCTTCTTTCATCTACTAAATTTGAAAAGAATTACAAACATCAATAATTATATCTATTGTTTTTATACCATATGGTAAAATAACTCTTAAATTGTGTATATAATATGGAATTTTCAAGTTAATTAAATCTATATCAAATGTTTTGCTACCTATTTTACGTTGTGTATTATTTTCATACGTTATAACAGATAATATATTTCATTTTAAGATTTTAAATTACATATAAATATCATTTAAATGACTTGATATAGTATACAAATTATTTATAAAATTAAAATTCATATACAAATACAAACAATTTATTGAAATGATAATATTTTATTTGGTTGTAGACGTTGCCTTCAATAAAAGAAAGTGCTAGAAAGTCATTTTCATTTAAAAGAGCCTTGTACGACAAACAATCATTTTTAATTGATTTTTTATGTCAAATACATTATTAATCAAGCTCGTTAAATTAGACTTGTCTGATGTAATTTATATTTCTCGTGTGATTTATGAACTGTAGTAATAATTATATAATAGTTGCAGGTACATTTGTCTAGAATTCTAAGAATAATAATAATAATATGTTCAATATAATTTTATAAGTGAAATCTAAAGAGAATTAATAGAGAATACATAAATATTATCCTATCTTATAAAAATAAAATATTTATTTTTGAAAGACTTCATCCTAATTAAGTATTAGATATGAATGTAATTCTTAAGACAAATTAAATTTAAAAGATTTAAGAAAGCCCACAAAGCTTGGAAGTTTCCCAACCCTTCCTATTTTGCTAAAATCAAATCTTTCAAATTTTAAAAATAATAAGGGATAAATTTTCTCTATTTCTTTTTTCTTCGTTTTGGAAATGTTGTGGCATAAAATGCTCCAAGTAAACACACTTCATATTTTAAAAAAAAATGGCAACCCTTAAATAAACAATAATTGTCTTATTCAACTGTTAGGCAAAATGTTATATTTTAATTTTACAATATGGGAGTATTATTTATATGTATAAATTTATTCCACTCTAATATATATATAATTTTTTAGAAAACATATATGTAATGAAGTCAGCAGAATTTCTAACTTAGATTTTGTCTATGGTTCCAAACTCATTTATTTGGTTATTTCATATTCAGGTCCTGTTAAAAAAAAAAATTCTGCAATCCATGACGTGAAAGATCTGAAAAGACATCCGCTAGATAAGAGGGGTCTTGAACCACCTCATCCCCAAGCACTGTCCGAACAAGGTTCGGCATGCTTCATTCAGAGGATAATTATTTATCTGCTATCACCATTAATTCCTCGTATTTATCAATGATTCGATTAAATAATCAAAAAAAATCAGATGAAGCGCTTTGTGCGTCTGACCTAGTGAAAGAAATATAGTAATTAGTTTTTTCCTTTATGAAAATCCACAAAGGTCAAATTCGAGACTTAATAAAGAATCACATTTATCCATTCACAAACATATATAATATAAAATTACAAAATATAGCATATATGCACAAATAGGACAATATCAATAATTAATGAATAATTCTCTTTGGAAGTTTGGAATCTATATAACGTCAAAACAAGAAATTTAAGTTGCAAATCAAAGAAAGCAATAAATACGTAAGTCTTTTCACTTCTAAGTTTGACACCTAGCATATCTAAAAGAATAAAAATAGAATAATTCCAAAGTGTCAACATCTTATTATGAATTAATTATGGAAAATACTTTTATATATTTCATATGAAATATAAAGTTGCTTTGTGGAATTTCTCAGTCGCGAATTCAAGTCGTAAAAATAATTACTATGCTTGTATTAAAATAAATTATCCTTATCGCAGCCGTTACAATGCAATCCTTCTCAGACACTGCTTGAACGCAAAAATAGTTTATGCATGCAAAAGTTACTCTTTATTCGTATATACATAAAAAATAAAATGTTACTCCCTTCGTCTAATTTTATGTGACACCTTTTGACTTGACACAATGTTTTTAAGAAAAAAAGGAAGACTTTTGAAACTTGTGGTCTAAAATTATTTAGAGATATATTTGTGTGGCTGAGAATCATGTATTAAGGGTAAAAAAAGAATTGTAAGGTTAAATTATTTCCAAATAAAGTAAGTTGACATTCTTTTTTGGATGGACCAAAAAAGAAAGGGTGCCACATAAAAATGGGATAGAAGGAATACTATTTTTTCTTTTGTGAGGAAATTATTAAAAGTACCTTTGATCTGAACTTACTGGGTATGTTGTTGTTGTTGTTACCTTTGATCTGAACTTGGTGCAAGACGTAAGTCATTAGTTTCATCCCCGAAATTAGAGATTTTCCTTGGGAGGTATCGGGAAGGATTTGGAATGGAATAATATCGATTCATACAGAAGAAAAGGTTCTCTATTGATTCAAACACTGTATCACTTCTATTCTTGGCTAACTAAACTAAATACTGAACTATCACAAGTGTTAAAGTTGTCCCTTAACTTGGCAAGAACTTAGAAGCGTATTTCACTCTTGTTACAAAATCGAAGGTATATTTAAGTTCAGTTAATCAAGCAAACGGGTGTTTTTAACACTATTAATTATTCAAGAATGACACTAATAATAATTTGTATCAAGATTTAATTTTTTAAAAATACTTTTCTCTTTTTTTATTTATTTAGGAATTCCGTAAATATAGATAGCCCACCTATACTAGCAAAACAAAAATGAAAAATATGATCATTGAGCTTTCATACAGTTGATTCTAACTTATTTGAGATTAATGTCAATAATGAATGTTTTTCTTTCGATGTTTGATATTAATGTCGAGATATGAGATTTGAGATCCAAATCATACTATGTTTGACTTTTTAATTATTTTATAATCTCAATGTAATAATGTCTTAATTTGTCTTCTTCTTAATTAAGAAAAATATATTCTCCCTTTTTTATATTAGTTTTGCTTAATCTTTGGATAAACTTTTTGACTTTATATCCATGAAACATGTTGGCCTCCTAATATCCAGCAGAGATTAATTCATTTTCTTAAGACTAAAATAACTTCAAGATTAAGATATAATTAGTAAATTTTATAAAACACATTTGGAGGTGACTATAATTTAATAATGTGTCTTTTTCCCATGTAATTAAAAGTAATTTGTTTTATAGTTGTTTAGATATTCATATAGAAGATTATGATTGTCATGTCTTGGGAGAGTACTCTACACATGATCGACATTCAGAAATCATTACTGGTCCTTAAGAAAATCACTTGGCCTGATAATATATCATCAATCATACAGTGGAAGGCTCAAATTAAGAGTGAAAAAACACACTTAAATGTGTCTTATATATTTATGCATTCACTAAGTGTGTTTTATATTAATACATAAAACAACGTATTCATTGAGTGTGTTTAATGAACAAGTAGGTCATTAATACATAAAACATATTCATTGACTGCGTTTTATTAACAAATAGATCATTAATTTACTGAGTACGTTTTATGAAACGTTATGCAAGCATAAAATTCATTTTGCCCTAAAAAATTATCCTTTGAACCGCTTGGCCCAAAATTTAACGGAGACCATTTCTGTACATGTTTTAAAACCTCTTTTGATACACCGATTTGATTTTTACCGAAAAAGTTTGAGATAATACACTATACGACCGATCTTTAGATAGGGGTATTACACCGATTAATCTGGATTGGTGTTGCATAAAGCCCATAAAAATAAATATAAATTTAACTCATTCTAATTATCGTTAAACTCATTATTATATTTTTAAAATTATGAGTTCATTCATATTTGCTTTTTCTTGCAATTTTAGTTGATATTTACAATTAAATTTATGTTTTATATCGAATATAGTGGGATTCACATATGAATTAGGTGTGAAAATGCTACTTTCGCCTCTAAATTAAAAGGGAAAACACTCCTTAGCGTATTTTTGTTTTCGCCCAACACATAATTCAAATATATGGAGTATGATAAAACAAATAAGATTCTTGTAATTTGGCGCTTTTAGTTTTAAATTTAAAGAATCAAAAACTTTTTTTTGAAAAAATAAATTAATTAAAGATCTTGATATCAAACTCTAACGTAACGTTAATGATGTTCTTGATATCAACTATTTTTTTCTTTATGACATTTTATGTAATATGAATTTAAACTAATCGAGTCAATAAATTTTGCATACTAAATAATTTATATGTATAAAAACAAACAATTCAGAAAATGATAGGAAAATCCAAGAAAACCAACTTCCTAATGGGTTGTCTTTCATTTGTTTCTTTGTTTTTGATAGTTTTGAACAATATAAGGTACTATTATTTTATTTTTTTTGAAAAAACAACAACAACATATTTTTCATACATTAAAGTATGTACATTTCACAATTATTACATTTTTTTTCAAAAATAAAATAAAATAAAATAAGTCATGTCACCCCTTTAAAACCAGTTGTTTATGTTTGGTTTTTCTAAAAAGAGACAAAAATAATAATAATAAACAAAAACATAAATATTGGGTCATCACTTGCACAATTATTTCACCATTGACATTGTCGGATCCAAAATTTAAAGATTATGAATTTTTCGATTGATTTTAAATTAACAAATAAGTTCACAAACTCTTATATCAATCTGGTTTAATATTTAGTCGATTCATCATGCTTCAACTCAAACATATCATACGAACATTATAAATTTTTGAATACCACTAAATTCGAAATTTAATATTTATACATATTTCTTGATTTATTGAAACTTTCTAACTAGTGGAATTAATGAATTCCCATAATTGGAACTCAAAAATAAAAATAAATATTTTTTTCTTTTCCTATAAAATTAAGTTTCAAGAAAACCAGTCATCCTAAGAATTGCATTCCTTACTTGACTCAAATCTCTCCCCTTGAGTGTTCTTCCATAACCACTACAAACTGAAAATGACATCATCTTTCCGGCGATTCTCCGATCAGTGATTACGTGGGGTGGCATCATTTCTCCATCTTCAAAAAAACTCGACTCATTATGTTCCAGGTGTTTGAACCATGATAAGTTCCTTGGGATACTAACAGGGACAGAACTAAAAATTTGCTTTACCCTTTTTCTATCATGAGAATTTGAGCTAATCAAATCGTCATTTTGGAGTTTATAGTCATTTTTTTCATTTTCTTGAAAAATGACTTCGAATTCTTGAAATTCCTCCGCCATGACAGAAAAAAGGGTGTTTGGGGGAAAAGCAGATGAGGAAATTGTATAAATGGAAGGAGAAGAAGTGAAGAATTTATAGGAATTTGTGAATAATTTTGAAGGCTAAGTGTAGACCCCATATTCTAAGTTGTAAATCCAAAATAAGACGAAATTATATTACTTGAAACTCACGGCTTTTGGTTTGTGTGTACGTGTAGTTTTGCTTTGTACGTTAACTTATAATGGATTATATTTTTTTTTATTGAATGTCTAATATATATATTGGAATTTGATTAACTTGAATTTATATTGTGTAAGATTTTACTTAGATGAGATTAGGAATATTTTCATATCGAAGGTTCAAATTCGAAATATCCAATTAAAAAGAAAGTAATAACTTCGTTCGTTGTACTATATTTTTTGATAGTATATGTATGTGTAAGCTCCTAATATAAGTGTTATTTGGCATTATATAGAGTTAATACTCCTTTAGTTTCAATTTACATAAAGAAGTTTAAGTAGATATTAAATTTAAGAAAGAAATGAATATCTTTCAAATTTGTGATTTTTGGAACTTTGATTAACTTAGGTTTGTGTTGGTTGAGGTCTTATTCGGACTATAATATTCCCCAACAATTATCTTTTCATAATCAAAGCTCTAACGCGAGATATCTGATTAAAAAAGAAGCAATTTCATCCTTTGATAGTATATGCATGTATAAGCTTCTAATAGAAGTGTACGTTACTTGTAGGGGAGGAGCCACATATTAGTCAAGGATTTATTTGAACTCTATTCAACAGAAAATTGTACTATTTATGCATGGTTGAAGTAATTTTTATGTATATATATAATAGACATCAAATTCCTTTTAGCAAGTTCATGTGTCTATTTTTTCAAATTTTGAACTCGTTAAACGAAAATCTTAGTTCTACCGCTGATTATTTGGAGTTTGATAGACGAAATACTCTAATTTCAACTTACATAACAAAGTTTAAATAGACATTAACTTTGAAAAAGTAATGAATATCTTTTAAACTTGTGATTATGTATTATATTATTTGTTAATTATAAAACTTACATTTTAAATATAATAAATCGACTCCTTATCCACAAGTGAAAAAACTCTTAGAGATATTATAATAAAAAATAGTTTAAACTCTAGAAGAACTAAAAATGCATCATCACTTCAAACACATAAAGGGTTACAAGGATCAAAATCAAATATTATCAATAATTAATTTGCAAATTAAAAATAATATAAATCCACTAAAGAATAATTAAATGAACAAGACTCTTACAACCATGTAATTAAAAAAAATAATATTTTTTAAAATGAAAACCTACGGCCAAAGTAAGAACAACGCAGCAACTACGAGGCAAATAAAATGACGTACTTTACAATCCCCCCCCCCCCAAGAAGTATATAAGATAGAAATGAGCTTTCAGAAAAATAAAACTTATTTATTA
>JAPFFP010000070.1:626164-664743 GCA_026153255.1 Solanum medicagineum
CTATAAACAATAATCACTATATATATATATATATATATATACACGTATTTTTTTTCATCTCAGCTTATACGATGACTTAATTTGATAAAAAATTTAAGAAACATAAGAAAATTTTAATGTTTCAAAACCATCTCTGATTAATTTTCAAATAAACACATATAAATTTTTAAAAATATTTTTTGTTAAATAAAGGAAATTCAATATAAGTAAAAATAATGTTAATTTAATTACATATTTATTTTAAAAAAATAAATTGAAAAATTATATAAATTTGCATAGGGGGATAATATATATGACTTAACAAGTGTAATTATTTTTATCCAATCTGATCAAATACGTAACTTGTCTGACTTTTTATTTAGCCAATGATTTGGAAAAGCAAAAAAAAAAAAAAAATTATCTAAGCTAATGATTTAATTTGAGCCGTTGATTTGAAGCTACCCCACATAGCTTGATACATTGGACGGTTCAGATTTAGTAGGTCCACATAATTATACACAAATAATTTTAAACACGACAAGGCAATAATTGTGCCGTCACACGCCACACTCTGTTTACTCCACTATTTTTACATAAAACTAGTGATTTCGGAGACGATCCGATGAGGATGGATCAAGCAGAATTGAAAAATTTTAAATCGTCAAATTTTTAAAAATAAGGTGCACATAAATTATTTATAGAAATTTATAAATTTTAATTTTTAAATCTATTTATATATATTTTTTGAACATCTCAATTTTGATGATACAACAAGTGAATATAATACTGAATCACAAATCAAGAGTAAGAATGAATTCTGACTATACATTAAGAAAAATTGAATATTGAGCTAATTCAAACATAAAAGATGATTATCGAAACTATATAAATGGTGTTTAATTAAAACATGAGATCACCACCCATTAATGTTCGGAGCCCACAAATCATTTTGATCGGAGGTCAGAATTTCTTTGAATATGTTCATGAATTCATTCGAGATGTGAGTAAAACTCAAATTGGAGAAGAATATGAGCCCTAGGTTCCTTTTATTAACACTATGTTTTTATTTATTTTTGTTTCTAATTGGTCAGAAGCTTTTTTACTTTGAAAAATCATATAATTACCTCATTGGGAGCTTTTGATTCACTATCCCGATCATGATTTTCCCACACCTAGAGGAAAAGGTACTTCCCTTTTGGGCCGGTTGTGGACAAGGAGGGATTCGAACCCCTTTGAATTTATGGATTAAAACACACACAAAGACAAAATTTAATAATTTGATAATTCTTGAACTTGAAGATTGAAGTGTATAAGAAATTAATAAATCAACAAGAAGTTCAACTTATATTATCTAGTTTCTAATATCTTGCATAAAGCCAAAAATGGCCCAATGACAAAATTTTGCATGTTTGGTAGGAGTTTGAACTAATAGGATATATTGAATTGACATTTATAAATATTCAAAGAAAATGACTACTACAAGTTACGTGGAACAATTATATATAAGTTTGTGTGAAGATAATCGAAAATGATGGACCAATTAATTCCTTCTCATCTTCAATCATTGACCATTAGTTAACGGAAGAAGAATATTTGAAATTTTTTACTAGATCTTAGATATCTGTTTCAGTGTTTGTTCAACTTCAATTTGATTCGCATCGAAAAGTACTACTTCAAAATAAAAGCTTCCTATTGAAGATAACTTCACTTATAGAAACTCGAATATGAAGTCTCTAGTGAAAGACAATCAAGGAAGACATACTATTATGTCATAACTTTTGTTGGCAGGCTTTAAACCTCATGGTTATCTCGAGGTTTTTTTTAGATACGTCATCCTAAGGTGAGCAGTTTTTTCCTTTTTTATAAATAACATTTGAATGTCGAGCTCTGGAAGAATTGGTCTTATTCTTGTTTTTTGATTTCTCATTCAACGTTTGATATGCGTTTAGGGATCCGATTAAGTTCGGATTCTCACATAGAAGTCTTGTTAATTGTCGCAGAAGTGGTGAGGGCTTAGGAAGTGAAGCAAACTCCACCAAAGGACAAGTTTGCTCCTACTGTTTTTTCGGTTCTCAATTCAATCTTCGCATTTCCTGAATGAAGAAAGAGATGATATCAGTGCAATAGATATAGAGGGATGAAAAACTATCTTTGTTCGGTCGTCAGAGCCACTACTAATCAAGATAAATTTCAGCCTAAATTTGAATAATGGCCCAATAACCATCTTAAAACATAAGGTGAGGCCCAGTTATGCAGTGGCAAAGTTGGCCCAATACAACTCACATTGACGCCCAAATAAGAGGGTCATTTGCACTTTTGGCCATATTTTGTATTGGTTTTTAGTTTTTAGCCCTCAAGGCACTTAACTTATTGCCACACAGTATTAAGTTTTTGTTTTCCGTCTCACAAGTTTTGTCCCACGCCCTTAAAAAACTTATGCTCCTTTCAGTATAAATTCAATTTTAGGGATAAAATGGAGTAATACGTATAAAAACGTCAAATAATTTTGAATTCTTGTTTCGTTATCTCGAAACTTCAAAAAAATGTGACGCGAATCATGTAAAGGTAATAACCATCATTAACGATGTGCCTCCACCTGGTCTGTTCCAGGGTAACTTCATTTCATATGATTTTAAGTTTACCTCAACCCCTTGCAACACCTTCACTATGTATCACAATTTCTTATTTATAGTTAATACATAACACATTCAAATCATCTCAGACTCGATATTTGTACTTAGACAAATAAAAAGAATAATAGAATAGGACATTTCAAGACAAGACATGTTGGCAACTAGACCAATTGATATGCAATAAATTTTTGTATTTCAAGTACATATCATAGCCATGTGGGCAACAATATATATAGTACATTCATTTAATTCACCATATCTATTTAAAAAGTCATGAGTCGTCTTTGAATGTCACTTAATTTTTGGTAGAACCCTCTAAAAATATATTCAATAATTTTACTTATGTGAGTTATAGTATAGATTTTCACTAGACTGATAAAAATAATTTTTTTATTAGTTAAAATTTATATCATTTAACTTTTGAAAAACAAAATATGATGATTAATTTGAAATAAAGAAAGTAAATACAATTATTTGCGATTATCTTTTAAGTAATTTAACATAAATACTATTCTATAAACTTTTAATTCAACTTTAAATCTAGGATAGTAAAAGAATGAATGCATGACCACCAAAAGGCAAAAAAAAAAAGTGGATCTTAGTGTCACTATATAAAATCTAACACACACAACATATCCATGTGAAATTCAATGCTTCCAACTAACTTTCTATCTGTAAAAGAACTAAATAAGATCAATGATTTGAGTGGAGTTCGAGTTTTTTTGGTACGTACTGGTCTTTATTAGAGAGCATTTTTTAACGTGAAAAATCCAAAAGAAAAAGCAAAAAAAAATTAGTCAAATTATTTTCTAAGAGACATTTTTTTAAGAGAAGCTATCTTGCTATTTAATTTAATATTTTTTAAACCAAATAAGAAAGGCGTAAAATGTTCCTCAACTATTTGAATTAGTACAAAACTATTCTTTGTTCATTTTTCGGCTTTCAAATACCCCTAACGTCAATCTTTTGACTTAAAAATACCTTATTTTGAATAGCCCATACTGATAAGATGGATTAAGGGTAATATTATAATAAATATTTTTAGATGTCATGATAAATTAAAAATAAAAAGGGTTAGTCCTGTACTCTTAACACTCACTTCCACCCGACCACCCCTACCCCCTCACTCTCTCTTTTTCGTTTTTTTTTTTTCTTCTTGAATCTTGTCCACTATTGAATTATTTTCAATTTAAGACAAAATAAGGGAGAAAAAAGAAAATAAGGACGACATACACAAATAATTAGTTCAATTAAAAATGATTTAATTAAGCAATTATTTACATATACTGTATTTTTCTATTGCGTGTATCCAAAATTTCTATTTTTAAAATTCAAAAACTATTTCAAGTGAACTACGAGAGAAAAATATAAGTGAAGAAATTCTATTAATTTATCTACGCTTAATGTTGACAACCCAATTCTTATAATCTACTAATTACCCCACATCCCTTTAAATTCCATCAATTTTAAATAAATATTCTTGTTGTCTCAATTTATGTGACTCTTTTTTTACTCAGTTCGAAAAAAGCGAAAAATATTTAAAACACACCTAACTTGGCACAAATTATTAATTTCAGTCCCAAACTATTGATACTGTTAAAATAGCCCTCTACTTGACTAACTGAACTTAAATACCACTCTGATCTAGATCAAGAGTGAAATACAACCCTAAATTTTTGTGAAGGAGTATTTTTAACACTCCTGATAGTTCTGGGGTGTAATTAGTTTAGTTAGTCAAGTAGAAGGGTGTTTTTAAAATTGTCAACAGTTCAGAGATGAAACTAGTAACTTGCGCCATGTTCGGGGATAAAATTTAACTTTGAAATGCCCATTTTACCTTAATTAAATGATTTACAGCCACACAAACATATAATATCTCTTATTTTAGTCTATAAATTTTAAAAGTCCGTCTTTCTTTCTTAAACTCCTTGCCAGGTCAAACTAACTCGAATGGGACAAAGGGAGTATTAATTAGTTGTCGGAAAATGACTTATTTTTTAGTTTCTTTTTTTTTTTTTTATAGAAAAATTCTTCATAAAAAACACTCCTTCAATTCTTATATATACACATACATAGACCATACATACTATCTTCAATCTTTCCTTTCTTTCAAAAGTCTTCTTTTTGATTTATTAGGATTCATAATGTGTGGAGTTATAAAGATAATATGTGTGTTTGTATTAATTTTGAGTTTATTAGGGGATAGCTATGTGACAAAAGGAGAACCACAAGTACCTTGTTACTTTATATTTGGTGATTCATTAGTGGATAATGGGAATAATAATGTGATTAGGTCATTGGCTAGGGCTGATTATTTGCCCTATGGAATTGATTTTCCAGATGGACCAACTGGAAGATTCTCTAATGGTAAAACTACTGTTGATGTCATTGGTAAGTTCATCAAATCGAACTACTTTTATTTGCTTAATTATATATTCAATACGCAGACATCATCTTTTATGTGATAGCTCAACTCTAATCTTTCTTATGAGCTGATTAAGTACGTGAAAATGTCTAATGAATGAAGTTTTTCAAGGAATTCACACATTTATTTATTGAATTATGTGTTCAACTCGCTCTTTCACGCGCGAAGTCGGCTTGGTCAATCCTTTTTATGAGTTATACATGTCATTATTTTTTTTGATAATAAATGGATTTTTTTCCAGTTAGCTCTAGCCCTAGTAGACGCCTGAATAGACTAGACTATAAGGGCTAACATTCAAGGACGACCAATCTGCCAGACCGTTGATCTCACTTACTCGACATTACAAATAGCAATAAGAATTAAGGGGCAGGGTTAAGGATCACTCACTTACGGACAACAAACCCGAACAAACTCAACTTCCACTGAAAGAAAGGCTAGACCTGATCAACCTCAAATTTGAAGCTTGATGGTTGTGAATGCAAGGCTCGAAATTAGGATATTTAATTTTATGTCAACTTTGCTATACCATATTGAATTTTATAACCATCGATCTCATCAAAAAGTTTGATTCAAGTTGTTGGAGAGAGCAGACTTTATTTAACTTAATTATGTGTTAGATAAATATATTACACAATGCTACAAAACTTTTGTCCTTCCTAAATCTTATTGCCTATTTGGCCATGCACTAGACATATAACATTGTTACAATTTTCGAAATTCAACTTGAAGTTGAACTATGATTATTTTTAAAATTCAAAAAAAAATTTAGAAAGTTATTTTCACAATTTTTACTCCAAACCATTAATAAAAATTAAAAACGAATTTCAATCTGTATCATATTCAAATACAATTTCAGTTCCAAATATTATTTTCAAGATAAAAACAAACACTTTCTATCTTTTTCTAAATTTCACGATTTTCATGTTCAAATGCTCACTTAATATCTCTAAATTTTATGTCTTCTCAAAAAAAAAAAAAAAAAACTTTCTCTATATATTATATATATTATTATTTATATTATTTTATTTTATTTATTTATTTTTTGTATATATTTTCAGCTGAGCTATTGGGTTTTGATGATTATATTCCACCCTATGCAACTGCAAGGGATAGAGAAATATTAAGGGGTGTCAATTTTGCATCTGCTGCTGCTGGAATTAGAGAAGAAACTGGCCAACAATTGGTACTAATTCTTATTCACGTTCGTCTCATTTTATGTGATTTTATTTGACGTACTGACAACATCACAATAAGAAATTTTACATTTACAATATTTCATTTTTGATGAAAAGTTCGTTGAAAATAATATAATTATGATATATTTTTGACAGACCATCTTTAGTTTTTATTTTTTAAAATAATGAGCACTTTTGATCTCCGTCGATTTAATTGATTTAATTTTTGCAGGGAGGAAGGGTAACATTTTCAGGTCAAGTAAATAATTACAAGAACATAGTTCAACAAATAGTGAGAATATTTGGAGATGAAAATTCAGCTGCAAATTATTTGAGTAAATGCATTTACTCAATTGGAGTTGGAAGTAATGATTATCTCAATAATTATTTTATGCCACAATATTATTCAACAAGTAGACAATTCACTCCTCAACAATATGCAAATGTTCTTATCCAACAATACACTCAACAACTAAAGGTGAATTTTTTTTCCATTTATATATAATAGATTTTCACGAACAGTCTATTGATAACAAACTTTTTACTCCACAAAGTAAGGAGAACGTCAATGTGAATCACACTCTTTGAAGACCTGACTTATGAGATTACACTTATAAAATCAAGCTAAGTCTATGTTATTACTTCACTTATGAGATCACACTTGATATGTTATTGTTATTATTGACACTGCTTATAAAATCAAGTCTACATCATTACTACTCATCCACCGACCCCCCTATCGATCTCAATTATAATTGAAACGATAAAGATATATACAATTTAACGCTTTCTTTTCTTTGTAAGATTGAGATTTCGAGACATATATGTTGGCAACTATTAAATTCGAGTCTAACGCTATCCGAGGATGATTTTTAGGTTATATTTGCACGACTTTAAAAATATAGCCAAGATTTATAATAACCTAAAAAAGGGACATTTGAATAAATGGACCCTAATTTTTTTGCTTATTTTTCAGATATTGTACAATTATGGAGCAAGGAAATTTGTGTTGATTGGAGTGGGCCAAATTGGATGCAGCCCAAATGCTTTGGCCCAAAACAGCCCAGATGGAAGAACTTGTGCCCAAAATATCAATGTGGCAAATCAGTTATTCAACAATAAACTAAGGGCACTTGTGGATAATTTAAACAATAATACACCAGATGCCAAATTAATCTACATTAATGCTTATGGAATTTTTCAAGATTTAATTGATAATCCCTTTGCTTTTGGTAACTTCTTTTTCCCTCCCTACTATTTTCTTTTAATGCTCTATTTCAGTCCATAGTGTCTGTTGTTTCAGTTCCTTGCATGCTCAAAATAATCATAAGAGTACGTAACTGTCTGTACTATTGTTTATCTTTGTCTTAAACGTCTCACTTAATCAACACCCTATTGATGGTCGATAGTCTTTTTTTTCTCGACTTAGTATTTTAATCTTTTTAATGCTTTGTAAAATTGCTTCAAGATGATTCTGACGTTTAACTTTATTGATTTTCAGGATTTAAAGTGACGAACGCTGGATGTTGCGGAGTAGGGAGGAACAATGGGCAAATAACATGTCTACCATTTGAAAATCCATGCCCAAATAGAAATGAATATTTATTTTGGGATGCATTTCATCCTGGTGAAGCTGCAAATATAATTGTTGGAAGAAGATCTTATAGAGCTCAAAGGTCAAATGATGCATACCCTTTTGATATTCAACATTTGGCAAAATTGTGAAGAAAATATAAAATGGTTATTACATATATAAGAACCATATATTTCATTTCTAAATGTAAAATTTCATACAATATAAATTAAATGAATTACTACAAAATAATTGTACCAAAATCTTGAATTAATATTTCATTAATTGCTTGAACAAACACTATTAGAAGCCAAACATAACTAGCTATGTAGTTTAGCATCAATTCATAGGGATTTAAAGTCCAACTTTATGTCTAATTGTACCTAATTTTTTAAAAATGAATTTTCCTATTTGATTTTTCTTCAAAAATATTTTAAAGAAAAAAGAGATGAAATCATATGATAGTATATGAAAACAAATTAATTTTAGGGTGTCAAGCTGACCAAGCCAGCTTTGATAATAAATTTTTTATTGTATTCATCGAGTTTTATTTTTTCCAAATCAAATTGTGGTCGAAGCCAAGTCCAACCTGAGCTAATTAGTTCATCAAAAAGTCCTTCGCCCCTTATCTTCTCATCTATCTTCTTTATCTTCTGATTAGATCGTTTGCCTTCTTTCAAACCCTACTTGAAATGCTTGCTTTCTTAGAAATACTGAGTCCTTTAAGAAACTAAGCTCCTTCAGATAGTAAGATTCGCTTAATTTCATACCTCTAAGCGCTCATGACTACATCCGATAGTTATTTGCTATAATACTATAACCTTGGCTGGGTCAAGCTGGTCGGGTTGAGCTCCCTTTTAACGTTTACATTTTTTTATTTTTTTTATGTGATTGTCCATTTAAAGAAATTAAATGTGATTTAAAGTTTATAAAAATTATTACTACTTAAATGATAATACATGAATAAATTGAAAATTTGAAGTCATTAAATAAATTAACGATAAAAGAAAATAAAAGTTGTTGATTTGGGTAGAACAAAAAAGTAAACACTTCTCACCTAAGCAGTGAAGACTATATATAAAATTGTTATTTTTTAAGCATATGGTATAAAACTCAAAAAGCCTTATGTACAAACTCCCCCATAATTCCAAACAACTAGACCAACCCACAAAACTAGTTGCAATTCCAAAATATG
The DNA here is from genome assembly GCA_026153255.1 of Solanum medicagineum. Taxonomy (NCBI): domain Eukaryota; kingdom Viridiplantae; phylum Streptophyta; class Magnoliopsida; order Solanales; family Solanaceae; genus Solanum; species Solanum medicagineum. The sequence goes on from JAPFFP010000070.1 coordinate 635,145, forward strand.
ATTTTCTTGGACCGTTCCACAATTTTGAAGTCAAAAGATGTTTGGAGGTGGACGTGAAAAATGTAGCACCCTCTAAAATATCTTAATTTAGAAAGTGTAAAAATAGCGTCGTGCAATGAACCAATTCATTAGTGACATTGTGTAACGATCTAGCTTAAAGTGTGGAAAACATCACTAACAAGTTAGGCTGTTACACATCATTTCTGCACCAGTTAAATTCTATGAACTGCATCTATGATCCGTAGATGTACTTAATATACGAACAGTAGATAGGATCTCGTGTAATCTAGCTTGCACGTCAGAGTCTTAGTATTTTTTTCATGAGTTGACAGGACGAGTCGTAAAAAGGTTCCATGACCATAGATACAATCTTTAGTCCCAAAGTCTTACAACCCTGAATTGAACCAGTGGCAATTCCATGAGGAGGGTCTGCAACCTGTATTTTCATTCATGACCAGTAGATGAGTTTCGTAATTTTTAAGTCTAAAAAACATAGTCACAGTACTTTTTCTACGAACATGCAAGACGAGCCCGTAAAAGGGTCTATGACCCGTAAAAGGTGATCGTAGACCCAAAGTTCTGAAACCTAGATTCTTTCTTAGTGACCATGAAGGATCTTTTAAGATCCATGAATTTGTTTATATGGCCCATAAACGGGATTTTGTAGAAGGATTTGACAGTTTTAATAAAGATTATAATTTTGTCTTTTATATCCTTTTCCAATCAAATTCTTTTATTTTTACGACCTTGAAATTTATACGTGCGTGTATAAGTCATTTTAGTGGACCTAAGCCGCACTCTTATTATTAGGTGGGGCTCAGCTTTTGAACCGTACGCGAGACGACTTTTTACCTTTATTATATTCCAATAAACAATCATTATTACCAATATTGGTGACCTATAATATATTTTTTTTCATAAAATTTTTTGGGGTAATCTATTTGAACATCGTTATTTAATTTATATTTTATATTTTATTTTTTTAATATATATCCACTTCAAACATGCAGTTTCTTTGAATTTAACAAATTAAAGTCTAACTTTAGACTCCAAGATATGATAAAAATTCAAGCAAAAATAATTGTCATGCTTGAATTTCAATCATCCAATACTTTAGACATTTTATCTAACTTTAGACATGCAATTGAAATACGTACACTTGCAATAATATTCTAGACACTACGAATATGGCTTAAATGATCGATGGTCCCAAAATCGGATATCTTTACACTTTGATTGACTTTTTTCTTGTGAAAGTAGATCAGCAGCAATTACGACTTAAATTTTCTTAATATCCTCTATAAATAAGTAGTTCTAAGTTCCATTTTTTGCATCTATCACTATCTTTCCCATTTTTCTTTGATATCTCTTTTCATCATTCAATAACTCAAAGAATGTCTTCATGTGGGGATCATACAATATGGTTTATTTTGATGATTTCAATAATGTTTATTATGATTTCAATGGTAAAAGGTCAACCACAAGTGCCATGTTACTTTATATTTGGAGACTCAATAGTTGATAATGGGAATAACAATGACCTTTTCACAACAGCCAAAGCCAATTATTTTCCTTATGGAATTGATTTCCCCACTGGTCCACAAAATGGAAGATTCACCAATGGCCGCAACAAAGTTGACTTTATTGGTACAATAATATATTTAGTATAATTTGATAAATAAGATTTCGAAAAGATAGGACATATGTATATCTTAGTATACCTTTTATAGAATATGATCTATACATAAATTGTTTAAAATCCCAACTCAAGAATTTTTTTTGACGGTGCTCAAGATTTAATACATATATAAACTCCCACACAAGGCTAACTTTTTTGAAAGCTCCATAGAATCACCTACCATATATTATTAACCATCTTCATGATATAATCTTTTCTTCTTCTGAATGTCTTATCAACAAAAAAGAATGACGGGAAATCCTAAGGATATTGATATATAAAGTAATATTTGACTTATATAAAGAAATTTCATCCATCCCAACATTGCCTCCCAAAATAATTATTCTTTTTATATTTAAAAACGATTTAGCTATTTTTCAATCTTATTTCTCACTTAATTAATAAGATGAGTTGTATCCACATAACCGAGTCAAATCAATGATACATTAAATGGAATGGAGGTAGGGGTGGAGCGACATTAGGTGAAGGGTTGTCAGATGGACACCTATTGTTAAAAAAATTGTATTAGTGAAATTGTTGACTTCTTCGCTTGATGAAAAAAACAAATTAAGACGAATCTTCACCGTTTGTAGTACCGCCCCCTTAACTAATCATGTTTTTTTTCCGAGCAGCTGAATTCTTAGGGTTCAATAGTTCCATTCCGCCATTTGCAACAGCAAGAGGTAATGAAACCCTCAAAGGAGTCAATTATGGATCAGGAGCTGCTGGAATTCGCGATGAGACAGGTTCTCAATGGGTAAAAAACTCGTTAATCTTCAAATTTTACATTCTCTTATAATATATGATAAACGCAAATTCAAATTTCAGATATGATATTTTTCGATTTTGTAATCTCCTTCTCAAAATTCTGAATCTGCCAATACCTACATATACTATTAATATTCTACTTCTTCAATTCATAATACCATACTATTACCATTTTCACATCATGATTAATGTCGAAAAATTACACAGTATAGTTAGATTTGAAAAATCACTTTATATGTATATTTTTGACATCTTGATGTTAGTGAAAATTCTAACTCCGTCAATATTTATGTCACAGGGTGATAGGATCAGTTTGAATAGACAACTATTGAACCATCAACTCACAATTCTAAGAATTACTTCTATACTTGGAAATGTTAGTGCAACTAGAAGTCTATTGAACAAATGCCTATACACTGTTGACATAGGCAACAATGATTATCTCAATAATTATTTAAAGCCCACATTTTATCCATCAAGTCGATTGTACACACCAGATGGCTTTGCAACAGCCCTTGTTCAACAATTTCATGGACAACTAAGGGTAATTTTTATTATTTAATTACAACGTTTTATTTCTTAGAGGTGACAGAATTAGACCATGAAAATATGACTTGACGTTTGATAGTGGTGCTAGGGGCATAGTTTTCATGACCAATCCATTTTGATAAATTCGAGAATTAAGTCATAATTAATTAATTGACTTTAGAAATTGGTGGTCTGACGAAGTACTTTGGAACCCTGCTTGCTTCGTGAGCAAACCTTCAAGTTAGAAATCAAAATTTATTGAACTTGAAGTTTTGTTCAATGTGCAAGCAAGGTCAAAGGTTCGAGATTGACTAGCCAAATCCAAGGTCATTCTTGTAAATCATCAGACATAATCGCGTTTGTTCATCTAAAAGTTTGGTAGAAATTAAAACATAAGAGAACTTGTCATAGTATTTATAATTTTTAAGATGTTGTTTATTAGTTATGTTTTATAATTAAACAAAAAGAATTAAAACTTGGTTAGAGTTGCATGCATTGGACAATAACTCAATATTTACGTAAAAATATTGTTCATTGACCCATTTTTAACCTCGTCTTTAAAAAATCATCATATCATGTTTTAAATTTCACACACAAAATACTCCAAAATATCATCATGAAGTTTAACAAGTGGAGTTTTTAAATTCCAGTAATGCAATGTTTTGAGTTTTACTTGTGAAACTTGAAATTCTACGATATCGATTATTTCTCAATTACAGAAAATGAAAAATAGTTATTCCTAAATTTTACCTTATGTTTAGTTCATCTTGATTCCGACTCAATTTACATAACCTTTTGGTCGAATCATTATTAATTCAGTCCATTTTGACCCGTCAATTTTTTTTTAGAGTTTGTATGGCTATGGAGCAAGAAAGGTGGCAGTATCAAATATTGGTCTATTAGGTTGTTTGCCAGAGGAAATCAGAGTATTTGGAAGAAATGCATCTGGATGTGTTGACTTTATTAATAATTATGTTCAACTATTTAATCAGAAATTAAAGGTTATAATAGATGATATGAACACTAATCTTCCCAAAGCAAGATTTATTATTTCAAATCAGACTAGCATTTCAACAGGGGGTCCACCCATTGGTAGGTTAAAATATTCTTTCATTCTTCATCATAGTTTTATTTATTTGATAATTACTTACATCTATCCAATACTTTCTCCGTTTAGAAAAGAATGACTTACTTTTCCTTTTAATCTGTTTAAAAAGATTCATTTCCTTTGAAGTAATATAAAACGGAGGAAGTGTATTATACACCGAGTAGACGTAGGTAGAAGCTAGATACAAGTTTGGTCAAATCCAATAATTTTTGCTTAAATAATATATATATTTTTATAAAGAAACTTATAGAACATAAATATATATATATATATATATATATATATATATATGAAACTCTATTATTATCGTTAAAGATCCTTTAGGGTTGAAAAAGATCAGGTTGTCATTCTTTTTCGAACAAATGAAAGAGAAAATAACGTCACATAAATTGAAACAAGGAGAATAACTTCTTTTTTTTTCCGAAGAATTTACCGTCATGTATTTTTTTGGATTAATTTCAGGTTTTACAGTTTTTGACTCACCATGCTGCATAATATCAAACACAACAGCCAAAGGACAATGCAGCCCAGGCCAAATTCCATGCAGTAACAGGAACCAATATGTGTTCTTTGATAATTTTCATCCAACAGAAGTTGCAAATATGGCTATTGCTAGAAGATCATACAATGCTCTTCTACCGACCGACTCGTATCCGACGGACATCAGCCGTCTAATACAAACCTAATATAGTTAAACTTCTCTATAACAACAACGTTGATTATTCGAAAAAAAAACAAACCTTGGTCACTATAGTGAAATAATTCCTCTACAATAGGACTTGTTTGGTTACAAATAAAAATTTTCCTATTGGTATTATGTAGTTGTGGGGAAAATTTGATACATAATAAAGAAATTTAATAATACTCTTTCTGTTTAAAAGAGAGTGGCCTAGCTTGACTTGATACGTAGTTTAAGAAATTAAACAAGACTTTTCAATTTTGTGGTTCTAAATCAAAGTTATAACAAATGTACCAAAATTACTTTTAATTTTGTAGCCTTAAACATGCCACCTGGAACGCTAAAATTAAAATACTTCTAAAAAAGAAAAGAGATCATTCTTTATAAAGCAAATTAGAAAGGAAAGGAGGTCATTATTTCTGAAGCGGAAGAAATATAAATTTTCACATCTTTTTGTTTATAGTTATGCTAAGACCATCTCTATTCCAATACTAATTTTTACACCAAATCCCATTTCGGTGCAAATTTTGATGATTTTGGCTTCCAACCCAATATTACATTTTACAGCCTTTCAGTATCTACATATATTTGAACCAATCCATCCATAACGACTTCACCAAGAGTCCCAGCAGGCCCGGAAGCGCTGGACGATGCTTGGTAACATTTTATAGGCTCAGGAATAGAAAACAGACGATTTCGATAATTTTTCTTCCATGTTAACCCACTATCTGGGGCTGCCGGGACTCCGAACCTATTTTTTTCAAAACATTTCATGAACTAGTACTCATTGCATTTTCATTTATGACGTTGCTTTTTTCAGCGTTTCAGTGACACAAAATAGAAATTTAAGATTCAAGCGTTTTTCATGTGTTAGTCCACTAATTTTTCGAAAATTACTCTAATAAACAACATCCTCATATAGGTTTGATTGTAGATTGAAAGAAAGTTCATATTTAGACGATGAGTTCAGATTTACAACAACATACCCAGCGGAATCCCATGGGAGGGTTCAGATATAATATACAAAAACAATATAAAACTAAGGGAAGATCTTCATTCCAATGACTAAGAATACAAGATTTTGAAACTAGAAAATATAATCCAAAAGTCTAATACTAAAAAGCAACTGAATACATTTGCAGACAATGTGGAGAAGTAGAATAACTTTATGCACAGTTGATCGAGCAAATGAAATTTTTGCTCATTTCCAGAACTAACCTAGATGTGGCTCGTAGATCGAGATGAACGATTCCGGCTACTTAAATCTGAATTATATTTCTTCCACATTAGCTGCAAATGCTGAAAGCATTTCAATGGTCTAAATGCCTGCATGTAGTAAAATATTCATGGTGAAAAAGAGGCACTTGTGTATCTCTACTGAATAATACGTTATGCTAAACTGCAGTAAAGGTCGTTGGCAGATTACGATTTTGTATAATGTTGGCCTGAGATGGATTTAAATGGAGACGTGGCCAGTGAGGATTCACTTTGCCGACCCCAACTTGTTTGAGACCGAAGGGATATTATTAAGTAGTCATATCCAAGATAATTATAACTAACACGTCCACTTGTATTATACTCCTTTCATCCATTTTTACTTCCAGCATAGTAGTTCTTGTACCACAATTCAAATAAAACTACATGCTAGCTGACTCAGACACCACGTCATTTTAAAAGATGAAATACTAGATCAACACGACATAATACTTGTGCTGGAAATTCAAGATGATTCATATCTGCTTCACATGAGCCACTTACCAAATCAGAGCCTGGATTTCGTTTTCACTATCAGTCTTGTTTCACAAAAGCATTCAACTCGAGTGATATAGCTAATATGTTTCTTAATTTGATGAAACAAATGGCAAATAGTTTGATTAATTGATGACCAAAAATGTGAAAAAATCAGACACATAAACACCAATCACATAATAAATGCACGGAAACAGTTATAACTTTTACCTTCCAATGCTTGCTGCGGTCAAACTTTTTATAGATGGACTCAAGCCTTGGAATAATTTGCTTGAAACTAGGACGATTGGCTGGCTTGTCGTTCCAACACTCTTTAATCAACCTGAAAACCAAAGCACCTCTAAATATTACTCCTTCCAATTCAATTTGCTCGTCTAGTTTTTGACTTCGCTCAGGGTTCAAGAAAAGTAAGAAGACTTTTGAATCATATATTCTAAAACTAAAAATACGCCGAATTTACCAAATGTCCTTTAATCTTGTGGTCTTAAACATGTCACGTAGAATCTTGAAATTAAAGAGTTGCCAAAAAGGAAAGAGACATTTTAAAAATATTTGGGCTTCTACCAAACACACTAGCTTTATTTAAATACTTCTGTTTGACATGTTAAATTCTGGATCCTTATCTTTTAGTTTTACACCTAAAACCTATTGTTCAAAAGCTGAATGGGAGCGGAAACACGTGGCAACATCTGCAGACACTCTAGACACATAATGCAACAACCAACCCACTGTAATCCCACAAGTAGAGTCTAGAGAGGGTGGTGTGTACACAATGTTACCCCCCTAGATTGTGAAGGGTAGAAATTTGTTTCCGAGACCCTTGGCTCATGGAAAGAACACCAAATAACAAGTATGTAAAGCAAATACAAAGGCGAAGACAACAATCGCAATGCAAATAATATGCTAACTGAAGCAAAAGAAACAACAGGTAATACTAAAATCAAAGAATCAAATGAGGACTGCATCGTATGGAATGGGCAGCAGAACGGGAATTCTCCAGTAAGTTCATGCTACAAGGTTATCAACAGTGTTGGCGCCAGCTTTACAAATTTGCTATAGAAACAACTCTCATAAGTCTAAAGCCCCATAGATAGTCACTTTTGTCGCGTGCCATGCCGCCTAGGATGCTTTGCCTTGCACATAGCAAGGGAATCATGATATGTAATTATACAGTTGTGTAGGTATTTTGTGTGCAATAGTGAGGTGGAAAGAGGTTGCCACCTATTCTTGCAATGCAATTGTGGCATAGTCCGCATTGCATAATGCTGGACTACATGGAAGGAAAGGAACGCCAATTCTAAATAGTTTAATTTTATAATTGTAAGTCTGTTCAGTTCTTAGTTTCTTTTTTGATGTACACTTGCTACTTTTGTTGTTTATTTTATAACCATGGTATCCACGCCAGCTTGCGCACACCTCAACTAATTCTACGGGATAGTTGCTACCTCCCACCAGCAATAAGTACTAGGTAACTCTATCCATCAAGGCTTAGACATATGGAAGAAATCACCTAGTGTCTCCATTGGAATTTAAATGTGAGACCTTATGATTCTCCTTCCGATCATAGTTGACCTGCTCTTCCATGTTCTCAGGTTATAACGATCGATATTTACGCTAGAATTGCATGGTGTATTATACTAGTAAACTATGGTAATTTACAGTAGCAACTGATTGAAAAAAAAAAAGATAGAACTTACTCTTTCAGTCCATGGGCATAAAACTTCGCCGGGGCTTTAAAAGGAGGGCGCTCTTTAGCAGCATATAATTTAGGTACATCGTTTTCTTCCTTCGCATGGAAAGGGGGGTAGCCTTCAATCATCTAAAATACAACACATCACATAGATAAAATATATCACCTGTTACTGGAAAGAACTGCAAAAGACGCACATCTTTGACTCACTAAATTTTATCAACCAAAAGTTACTCTAAAACTTCTGCAGATATACAACATAAATATATCAGATCAGAATTGTGACCTTAGGGAAACATATTTCAATCATGTTAAATTTGATCTCCAACATACGTAGTGTAATCTCACAAGTGGGATCTGGGAAGGATAGGATGTATGTTAACCTTACATCTACCCTTGTGAGGTAGAGAGTTTGTTTCTTATAGACCCTCAGCTCAAAAGAAATATTTCCGAAGCAGAATTACAAGAATAATATGGCATCACTACATATCAAATTCTTAAACAAGTAATTTAATTGTAATTTGGTGTCATTAGTAATAAATCCACATATGTTAAACCATCTTTGATTTTCTATAGATTGCACACTCATTTCGATTTCATTTTAAAAGAGTATGTGTTTGCTTCTCGTTTTGCGTTTTCACTATTAAGTAGATGAAACATAATGCTCCTTGCATTTTACACTCTTAATAAAATAAAGATATGGTCCACAAGAGCGCAAAGTAACTGCCTTCCTCAAAGTTTAAAAATTAACCAGATAAGACAATATTTTACCTCTTGTAAAATCAAGGCAAATGAAAAGACATCAACTTTGGTATCATATTCCTCATTCCTGAAAACCTCTGGAGCGACATATCTGCCTATGCGTTGCACAAGAATTTAAAAAAAAAAAATGAAAAATGTTGGGTGCAATCCAAATATCGGTTCTCAAAGATCAATAAACAGGATCAAATCACAACATCTCAAATAAATGAAGCTTTTTCTGGAGCAATAAGCAACTTGAAAACACTCGACAGACTTAGACTAACAGATTAATTCTGCATTCACAGTAACAAGCAACACTTGCACATACATTATTTTCCAGGGTTAAAAACTACCATATCTTTTCCGATGGAGAAGGAATAGAGGATGATTGAATATCTAAAAGAAGCATTACTCACGATAACTGTCTTCGTATGTCAGAGGCTTATCTTCTTTGACCCTTTTTGTAACTTTCAGTAGCTTACTTAATCCAAAGTCAGCAACTTTCAGATGTCCAGTATCATCCCGCAAAATATTTCTGCAATCTTACTCGAAAAAGGTAGACTATTATTACATGAAGGAACTCAAATCACAATATCAAAGCATTGTTGCTACTCAAAACTTGGCTAGAGTTAGTATAGACAAATGTAGTTCAGGAAACCTGACAGAAGTGAGACTTACGAAGGCTCAAGATCACGATGAATAATTGCTTCTTTATGTTCATGCAGATAGTTCATTCCCCTAAAACAAAATATTTATATGAGAATTCTTATACTCAGCAGTAATGCTCTATCAAAGGACTACACTACATTGAAATGTTACATCCAAGAAAAGTTTTGGAGTGAAGCGTGAAAAGCACCTAAAAAGTATCCCAGTTTTTCAAATTTCATACCTAAACTACCAAGTCTGCGAGTTTCCTACCTAAAAGGTACCAACTATTTTTCAAAATACACATCAACTATCAGTTGTTCCCTGTTCCTACCTGAAGTATTTGAGGTGTGTTTTGATAAATAGTTGGTGATAATTTAGGTAAAAAAACTCTAACACTTGATTGTTCAGGTATGAAACTTGAAAAAAACTGGGATACTTCAGGTGCGTTTTTGACCATTAACTCCCAGTTTTATAATGCATGATGAAAAAATTGCTTTGTAAAAAAAATCTAAACCATTGGTGTTGCGTTTTAAAGAAAGTTCATAACATTGGTCAATAGCACAGAGCGGATGTGAACCTCGCGATGTCCATTGCAAATCTGAGAGATTTGATTGGTTTTAGCGCTCCTTTTCTATTCAAATATGCACGAAGATCACCCTGGAAACACACGGCATGAAAATTCATTTCAAAGTGATGTTTTTGTTGGAAACGTTTCAAACGTATTGCCAAAAAGAAGAAAAGAGAATGCAAGTAAAAAATAATGGATTTTGACTATAAGGAAGAAACAGTGTATAAAATGTTGTCAAATATAATTATGCAAATTCGTAGAGTTAATATGTAAGACCTTTGGTAAGTATTCCGTCACTATCATCATCGGACTACTTTGTGTTACAGCACCAAGAAATTGGACCACATTAGGATGTCTTATCTTCTGGAGCAACGCAAGCTCATCTCTAAATGCACTCCTGCAGAAGCTCTAATATTAGAGAATGTAAATATCGAAAAAAATAAATGAGAAGAGCTTAACAATGTGAAGTAGCAATTACGGTTTTTCCCCTTGTAAGTAGAGAAATAGAAGCACTATCACTTTCAAATTACTCACACTTTATCCTCATCAGCAATCACATCCTCCCCAAACTTTTTTACAGCAACTTGTATTCCACGCCATGAGGCAATATGGAAGGTTCCCTACAATATCTTTGAGATCAGCAAAGTACAACGACAACATTCCTAGTGTAAACCCACAAGTGGGGTCTGGAGAGGGTAGAGTACGCAGACCTTATCCCTACCTGAGAGGTAGAGAGGTTGTTTCCGATAGACCCTTGGCTCAAAGAAGGGGGAAAGTGTGAATAAGTCATAGCAATATTACATAGAGAGCATGTCAAATCATTCTAAAAAGGAAACATTACTACAATAAATAATACGATAATCAAAGTGCAATAAAGACATCAGACATTGATACTGCGACTACTGTTATGGAAAGATAAGTGAGACAACACTCTGCTAATTGTCCACCCTTATCCGTGCTCTTTACAATCACAATCTCCTATCTAAGGTTATGTCCTCAGTAAGTTGAAACTAGATCATGTCATGTCTAATCAACTCTCTCTGATACTTCTTCAACCTACCTCTACCTCTACCGCTCCTGCAACCATTAAAAGCCAATCTCTCACAACTTTGATCAGAAGAGAGTAGAGAGAAAGAAATTCTATATTAGAGAAAAAAGACATACTAGGCCACTTCAGTAGCCAATTAAATGATCCACCTCACAATTCTTGTACATCACATTGTACCACACTAAGGAGCAGATAGTTAGCAAGGTTCAACAACATACCCAGTAGAATCCCACAAGTGGGGACTGGGAGGGTAGAATGTACGCAAGTCTTACCACAACGTCATAGAGATAGAGAGGCTGTTTCCTGGTAGTTAGCCAAGGTTCCAAATAAGATAAGCAATCCTATGCAGCTGAGCTATTTGCCACAGATTAATCTAAGATGTGATCAGCTGAGGCTAGCCTCAGTTTTCCTCCATTCTACATGCTTTATCTACTAATACTTGCCTCATGTAACTTCTGCTTCCAATAGAACAATCTTACTAATTCAATGTTGAACTCTAAGGGAATCATCAAACTACATTAAGCAAAGCCTTTGTCACTAGAATCTTCCAAGCTAACAGGCAGAGAAATATGACAACAGTACAACAACAACAACATACCGGGTGGAATCCCACAAATGGGATCTGGGGAGCGTATAATGTACGAAAACCTTACACTACCTCATGGAGATAGAGAGGTTGTTTCCGGAAGACCCTCACCACAAAAATATATATGACAACAGTACAATCAAATAGATAAGAGTAGGAAAAAAGGAAAAGCCAGCACAGACTCTCAGGTTGGAGGATGAAACTAACAATGCTGGCAGAATGAAAAATGGATTTTGATGTAAAACTCCATAAGGAAAAAGAAGGACCAGAGAATCAACTGAAAGCAGCATGCATGAATCTCTGCAAGATACAAGAGTGAAAACAAAATATATCACCTTGCTCAACTTAATGCTATTAGTGAAATCAAGTTCTTTAGTATCAATCTCATATTCTGGAACTTCACGGCAAGTTTTAACATGCATGGGAGCCACCTGGATGAAAATTAATTTAGACAATCATCTAGACAAGCAACTCTTATCACAATATGAAATTAAAAAAAAATCCATGATCAATAGCTAGAATGGAATGCAAACTTACTGGAGGCTTGGCACCATGTTTCTCCAGTAGCTTGATCACTGCATGATTTTTATAATGTATTGCATCTGCAAGAGGCTGTTCAGGCAATATTAGATTGTTACCAAAAAAAAATGTAAACTATGAGGAAAAACAGGAAACACAAAATTTTCAGATTGCGTCCATCTAAACGTGTCCTTAATATATAAGAAATCACATCATCCATACTTGTGAAGGGGAGCAAGGAGAAGAACAAAAGAAATAAACTTTTGCATATGTTAACTAGATTAGATGAAGAACAACTGTTAAATCTTCATGCATATATCCTCATCTTAACAAAGGTTGCACATTATGTAACTTTGAAAAACATAAAAACATCTTAAAGCAGACAAAACATGCAATTCTACGATATTCAAGGGGACATGGCATAGTTATCCACCAAACATTGCTCCGTTTAATATCTTCGCCATGATGCGGTATCTAAGATCTCAGAATAATGGCCTAAAGATTTAAGTGTTAAGAGTGACAGCCCTGGGAACTAAGGTTCGAATGCGAATCCCACTAGAGGCACCACCAGGTAAATTCTTTCTATCTGCCTAAAGATTGCAACGAAGATTTACCCTTACCCAATGTGTCGGTAGGACATAGAAAATACCTGGTGGGTAGTAGTGTGTCCACAAACTGACCCGTACATCAAACAACAATAGCAAAGGTAAGATGGGCTAAAGGAAGGGAAATAGCTGTCAATTTGAGCTATACTACTCTCAATAACCAGCTACATACCCAAAAAAGAACCTGTTTTTCTAGTTTCATAAGCTAGATACCAAGAAGTGACTTATCAACAACAGCAAACCAAACAGAAGATCATAGTGATGATCAAACATCAACAAACCAAATGGGATTGCCATCATATCATCATAAGGCCCCGAGGGTGGCTTAAAGATTGAAGTGTAAAGTGATAATTCTGGGAACCAAGGTTCAAATCCGACAAGAGGCAACACCATGTAAATTCTTTCTATCCACCAAAGATGACTAGGCAGAGCTACCCTTACCGAACCTATGCTAGTAGGAGCTAGCAAATACCCCATGGATTATTAGTGTGTCCACTGAATGACACGGACACTAAATAATAACTGCAAAAGTAAGATGGGACAAAGAAAGGGAAATAGCTGTCAATTGAGCAATACTACTTGCAATAACCAGCTATATACCCAAAATGGAACCTTTTTTTGAATTAATAACACCAACAACAGCAAAATACTCTCAATAACCAGCTACATACCCAAAAAGAACCTTTTTTTTGTTAATTTTATGAGGTAGATGTACCGAGAAGTAACTGTACCAATGACAGCAAACTGCCTTTAATAACCAGCTACATACTCAAAAAAGAACCTTTTATTAATTTTAAAGCTAGATACCAAGAATTAAGTGTACCAACAATAGCAAATTACTCTCACCAACCAGCTACTGAGCTGCATACCCAAAAAGGGACGTCTCTTTTTGTTTCATAAACTAGATACCAAGAAGTAACTATACCAACAATAGGAAACTGGTCTCAGTAATCAGTTACATACCCAAAAAAGAAACCCCCCCTCCCCCCCCCCCCCTTTTTGGTTTCATAAGCTAGATAACTAGAAGTAACAATACTTACAACAGGAAACTACTCTCAACTACCAGTTAAATATCCAAAAAGGAACCTCTTTTACTTTCTTTTACTATATTTCAAAGCAAGACACAAACAATTGTGGTTTCATAAGCTAGATAACTAGAAGTAATAATACCAACAACAGGAAACTACTCTCAACTACCAGTTACATATCCAAAAAGGAACCTTATATTTCAAAGCAAGACACAAACAAGTGTATCAACAATAGCAAACTACTCTCAATAACCAGCTACATTCCCAAAAAAGATCCTTTCTAAGCTAGACAACAAGAAGTAACTGTACCAACAACAGCAAACTAATCCCAAGAATCAGCTACATACCCAAAATAGAACCTTTCTTTGTTAATTTCAGAAGCTAAATGTACCAAGAAGTAACTGTACCAACCATAGAAAACTACTCTTAATAACCAGTTATATATCCAAAAAATCTCTTTTTCGTTCCATAAACTAGATACCAAGAAGTAACTACACCAATAACAGAAACCTACTCTCCATCTATGCTCCTCCGACTCCCCAAAGCTGATGCCACACCTATGATAGATTCTTCAAACGCACTACTTTTGGAGATCCCAACATACACTCATTCCCATTTTAAAGAGTCTGAGCGATGTAGCTCTCAATAACCAGCAACATACCCAAAAGTTTAAGTGCTTTTAAGCACTTTTTTCGTGTTTGGGTAAATTAAAAATGTGCTTATAAGCACTTGATATTTAAGCTAAAATAATTTCTAAAAGAATAAAAGCGAAAAGCCAATTAAAACAGACTCTAATAAGTGTACAAACAATACCAAACTACTCTCAATAACTAGCTACATACCCAAAAAAGGAACCCCTTCTTTTAAGTTTCATAAGCTAGATACCAAGTAACAATGCAATCTACTCCCAAAATAACCAGCTACATACCCAAAAAAACAACCTTTTTTCAAAATTTCACAACCTAGGTAACAAGAAGTAACTGTACAACATCAAACAAAAACAGAAAATCATATTAACAACCAAACATCAACAAAACCAAAAATGGGATTGACCATCATACCGTACTCCCCCACCGATCTTTCGGATCAACTTCAGCCCCATTATCAAGCAACAACTGCACAACATCACTTGAACCATGACAAGCAGCAACATGAAGTGCTGTCCTCTTATCAATATCCCTAAAATTAACATCAGTCCCAGATTCCAAAATCTCCTTTATCCCTTCTATATCACCCTCATTCGCCGAATACATCAACCTAACCCTTGGATCAATATCAACATCAAATCCACCACCTTCACCTCCTAATTCTTCTTCCCCTCTCCTTGGTGCTAATGAAGATTGCTTACCTAATTTGAATCTCAAAGGCGAATTCGGTTCCATTTCAAAAAAATGACTACAAAAATTACACTGCCCCCAAACAATTCAATATGCAAGAAAATGTACTAAATAACAACAAGTGCTAAAAACTTTTCAAGAATCCAAAATTAACAAAAGGGTAGTCGTAAAAATTAGTGCTTGAACAGATACATCCTAAAAATTTGAGAAATTCGAAGGTTTAAACAAGAACCCAATTACAAATTAAAAGGGTTAGGTTCACTTCTGATGTAAAAATTTGCTAAATTAAGAAGGAGCGTGATGAACACGCGCTAAGGAATGCAACTGGAGGAGACAATTTCATAAACGGTGACGGCGGGAATTAGATATGCATTATATTAAATAAAATAATATAAATAATTTATAATTCGAAAACATAGGAATAAATAAATTGCGAACAAGGATTTTGCTTATTTGACTCTTGAAATTAAAATTATATTATATAAATTGAGATAAAAAGTGTATCTTTCCTTTTCATTAATTTATCGCTTGTACATCATTTTATTGTCAATTTTGTTCGAAGTATAAGTGGGAAAAAATGATTTTTCTTATGAAATTACTTTTTTAAAAACTCTTTGATTATCCTAAATGAATGGCAAAATCAACCCAAGTTCAATGTCATCTTTTATTTATTTTAATTTAACATTCATATGAAAATTTGACTAAATTAAAATTCATATCGTAAAATATTTTCTAATACTTAAATTTCTTACTAAGAATGAATGAGTGCTTAACATTCCGTCATAGCTCTTATTGATAATAATGTGTCAAAATTATTATTTTAAATAGTTTAACTATTGCCCCGATCAACCGTCCTCCACCTGTATTGGACCTTTAACTAAATCAAGATTCATGTCAGAAAGTGCCTCAATCCCTAAGAAACGTAACCCCAGATTCATAGACGGATAAATGAGTAGTTATGATTCCTTGACGATCCATGGAGCTATATTATGAAATTCTTGACAGCTTAAATAAAGACCAAATTGGCAATTGCAATGCTTTATATGTTTGTAACTCCTGGGAACACAAAAATATACAGAAAAAGGAAGCCCCAACAGCACAGTTAGATACTGACAATGAACATTAAGGTAAAGATAGGATACATAACATTTTTGACAGTGTCGTTAGAATTAGTTAGTGCTGAGATTGTACTCTTCGATCTTCTCCCACGATTTGAGGCTTTTGTCTTCAGTGTCTGTTTTGTACAATGCAAGGCGCGATATCTGGAAGCTCAAGTTGCCAATGCTTTCGTCAAGGATATAAGCCTTTTCTTGAGCTTTCTTCTTTTCTTCATCTGTCAGATCGCCATAAAGAATGCTCATATGAGGCATATATGCTGCATGGTCATAAAAACTAAACATCAGCAATAGAGGCAACATGAGTACTTAGTATGATTCCAAAGGAGCCTCTAAGCAATTGTCTATCATCCCATCTGTATTAGCCTTGGTGGATAGAGTTACCTACTATCAGTTGTTGGTGGGAGGTGATAGGTATCCCTTGGAATTAGTCGAGGCAAATAACACAGTTATAAAGAAAACTATACATATATTCCGAACGAGCTAGTTGTGACCATGAAGGTAAACGATGAGAAGTTCATCCAAGATCATTGTTGATTCGCCATTGGAATGAGTGTGGATATGAAGTCAGTCTTGAGGTGAATGATTGCTATTGGCTATTGTTTAGGAGATTTAAAGAGTGTGACAAAAAGGATATTCAGGCAAGTTCAACCCTTTGTTTTATAAATAATCGAGTAATCCTCACTTCAACAACGCAACAAGATGATACAGAAACAGATAGCAGTTGTAACCACAAAGACGGCAAAAACTTAACACGACTACTACAACAACATGCAGTGTGTCCAATAAGTTGGATCTATGTAGGGTAGGATGTACGCATATCTTACCCCTACCATTGTAGGGTAGAGAGGTTAATTATTTCCGATTGTCGGCCCATAAAAGCTTCACGCGACTAAATCATAAAAATGCCAAAAACTCCGAAGAAAGAATGTGTAACTTACGACTTGAGCTGTTATAACCAAAGCTGCTGCAGCAGCGTGCACTAGCCTCCACAACCTTGCAAAAGGAATTTCATGTCACTTATTTATTAAGTGATCATACACCAAACAAAAAACATGGTAAGGAATAGAAATTTTCGAGCCTTACAACAACCTTATCGTCTTCAATTCTAACTGTTCGATCTTCAATTTCCGAGGGGTCAACAAACAGTAATAGAACTCGAAGACAAGAAACTACGAGAGAAAATACTAGTACTATAACTACTAATTATTTGAACAAAATCATTTTCAATTTGAAAAAACAAAGCATAAAAGCATTCCCAGCTTATATTTGTTACATCTATTGTAGTTTTATACGATCATTTCCTTTCCATATTAGTCTATTTTTTCTCCTTTTCTTTACTCTTTTTTCATATCTAGTTTCTTCTATTTTTGGGGTTTGATATTTTTCTACGAGAGTCTTCCGGAAATAGCTTCTCTATCTCCATGAGGTAGTAATAAAGTCTGCGTACCCACTTGTAGGATTCCACTGCCATGTCATTGTTGTTGTAAAGCTAAAAGCAGTTCATAGCAAAAATAACATTATAGTAACACAACAATACGATAATCGAGGCAAAAAGTATCAACATATAGTACTCCCTTTGTCCCATTTTATGCTACACCCTTTCCTTTTTGGTCCGTCCCAAAAACAATATCACCTTACTCTAATTGAAAACAATTTAACCTTAAAATTTCTCTTTTTCCCCTAATGAAATAATTCTCAACCACATAAATATCTCAGAATGAGTTTAGACAATAAGTTTCAAAAAGTCTTACATTTTTTTTAACCACTGTGTCAACTGAAATAATGCCACATAAAATGAGACGAAGGGAATAACAAAAAGCAAAGAATAAGAAACTTCTAGACTTATAGTACTACTACTATGAGTACTGACAAAACAATACAATAATCGAAGTAAAAGAAACAATAAATAGTAACAAAAATTGAACGACAAAAAAGGAAAAGTTTTACCTCAATAGTTGGATGAAGCAAAAGATAAACACACTGATAAAAAAAAGTCCCATTATCAACTTTCTCAACATTAGCACTATACACCTTCTTCACGCTTTCACATCCTTTTCGAAACTTGTCACGTGCCTCCTTCTCCGTCAACCTTATAGCTCCGACGACGGTCACGTGAGGTTCAAATTGGGGCCCACCAAATTCCGATCTAAGACCACCCATCAATTTTTTGACCCGACCCGAAAATTCTTCAGATGGGATCCCCCACACTGAATAAACTTCAGTTTTGGTGGTCTCTGCTTCGTTGAGTTGTACGTTTTGCATTGGATCTGGTACTGTGAGGATTGAATAGAAGAGTAAAGAAATGGCTATGAGTCCAACAAATGAAAGGAATTTGATGAAGAAAATGTTATTGAACATGAAGATGAAGATCACAAAGGGATTTGAGAAAATCCATTTTTTTTAAAAGAAAAGTTTGGATTTTCGTTAAGGGAATTTTTTTGTTAGAGTTGACTGATATTATTTTTTTTCAATTAGTATCCGTCACTCATATTGAAACTTAACTATATTTAAATTCATGATGAGTAGAGTTTTATATAAAATTCTAAAAATATTCCCTATCAATAATTTTTACATTCTCAAGGCTCGAAGTTGAACAATTTTTACATTCTCAAGACTTGAACGGCAAGCTTGAAGTTAAGACATTTGATTATACTCAAAATAATGATTAGAGGTGATAATCGAACGAATTGAGTCAAATCCAAGTGAATTATAATAGGTTAAATACCAAACGGATTAATAGGTTAAATTCAAGTATTACTTATTTTATTTATTTTTTAATATTTTAATACTTAATTAAATTATAACTTTCTTATATCTTTTAAAACTATTTTAATAAGATCACTCAAATGGATTGAGATAAGTTTGAATTGAGATGAATTAAATTATAATTCGATGAATTAAATGTGTTTGGACTTATTGGATTGGGAGTTTATTTTTTATTGTAGAACAGGTGGAAAATGGCATCATGCTCGAGAAGTCGGATTATATGATTTGTTGTACATGATAAATTATTTGATCTGGTGCACGTATATTCATGAACAAAAAATATTTCAAGATATTTTTAATAGTGCAAATAATTTTAATTTTACAAGTCAAAGATTTTATTTATGTGCTTTTACATTAGTTTTGGAATTTTATTATTTTTTCTATACATATGAGTATAATATTATAAATATACTATATCATAACATAATTTGCATGACCTTATTTAGTATCAAAGACATATGTATTTAGTATATTCTTTCTCAGGTCAGATTAAGTATAATTTATTATAAATATATTGTATTCCATCGACTTTATTAAGATATATTTTGACTCTCCCAACCTAATTGCTTCATTCAAAACATGAACTTCACATATAATTTACATCCCTTATAGTAAATGTCTTTATTTGTACATTAAAAAGATCAACATGGACATGCACCATATACTAAATCTTGAACATAAACTCATGGAAATGGTGCTATCTTCTTCATCTCAACATCCTCAACCTCGATCGCGAAGCCCTTGCCATGCGCCATCCAATAATCCGCCCGTGGATTAAGATGGGTCGGCTCGGGTAAATCAGCACGAACCATTTTCATGGTATCGGTCGATATGTTGTACTTATCATCCCTCTGCTTGACCAGCTCAATTTTCACGATGCCCAAATCTATGGGCTGTGGAGACATCATTAGTGATGGAGGCCCAATTGGTAGCTTGTCACCTTTCAAGTTACAAGTATCATTTTTTTTCTTAAAGGATTAAGAAAATAAAACAACAACAAATACTCATCCAAATAATATCTCACACAAGTATATATTCAAACTAAAAATATCACTCACGTAAATCGATATGGAAGTCCATGTACAAATTTACCTCTATCTGTCTGCCACGTACACCAGAATTTGCCATAAGTCTTGGTAAGATTTTCCAATTCAGACCTTACTACCATTTCTGGAACTCTTGGATTCACCCAAAGTCCTGATTTTATCTGGATGACAAATTTTAACAAAGATCAAATCATTATATCGCAACAAAAAACTATATGAGATTACGAAAATTAACCTCATGTGCATGAGAATGCCAAAGCTGTTGTTCTTCTTGAGGCAAACTCTCAAAGATACGATCAGATAATATATACTCCACTCCTGCATACAAAGTTACATAATTATAAAATTATACTCTCATAAACTATAATAGGAGTAGTAAAAAGGAATACCAATAAGGCGACCGGTGGATTCATCAGAGTCATAAACGGCACATTGAAGAAAATCCTGATTCACGCGCGTGATATAGTGATGTGTCTCAATTTGACGGGACATATCATGATTGTACATAGCAAAAGTACAAACATGTTGGTTCATTTGCTTGATAGGTTTCAAAGATTGCATCATTTGAGCCCCTTTGTCTAGCATATGTTGCCCCATTGACATGGGCTCTCCTGGTGGAACTTGATCACCTTTTGTTGCAGAAGCCATAATAGTATAATGGTTTTCTTTAGAATAATAAGTGGTTCAAGTATACCATATGATTTCTGAGTTGTAGGGGTGAATTGGGTGGGTCTTTAGTAAGTTTTTTTTGATGATGTGGTTGATTTTCGAGTGGACACGTAGTCATGCATGTGATGTTGAGGTGGCTTGTATTTATGAGCCTTGTAGCCACGTAGTTGATTTGCATGGCATGGACAGATGGAAATGTCTGGTTTTGTATTTGTCGGAGGGCGAGCGAAATCAGATAAAGTCGAGGGGTTCTCAAATTTTTAAAAATTATGATTTTTGTTATGTGTTTATAATAGTTTTGTAATTTTTTTTTTTTGGTGTATATTATGATCTTTTAACTTTATGTATATATAATAAAACTTTAAATGTACATGATGTAGGAGAAATTGCTAATTTTGTAATTGCCTTAATCAACTAAAATTTGTCTTTAATGTCACTTTAGGAGTTTCAATGAGATATAAATAAATATTATGTATGTAAATTTATTTTTTTTTAATTTTTTGATGACGATCTGAAATGAGTAAACTTTATATCTTCGTATTAGAATTTCATCAAGTATTTAGGATGAAAACAAAACTTTTTCCTATCGAAACAGGTAAAATTGAATAAAAAATTCTAACAAAAAGGGCAAAGTTACTCACTTTTTTGACTTTCAAAGCAATCGAATTTTTAAATACATTAAAAAGAACTAATCACAAATTTCATTTTTAAATCTTTATTATCAACGACAACACGATATTCGTTAAAATTTCATGAGTAAAATCTAAAGAGATCAATAATGCATATTCAATCCTACTCAACCAGTGTCTGATCCTTTATAGCATGTACTCTACTATCATCTTGATCACTAACACTTTTTTGTACCCTATACTTATACTTACTAGCAACAACCAAATAGACACAAAAATTCAAACAACTCAACACAGCCAACATCAAATAAAATAAATTCAAATGGTTCCTATTAAAATTATTCCCAGCTAACCACCCTCCACTACTTGTAATTTTCTTAGTTGACGCGTTCACAACTTTGACAACAATTGAACTCAAGAAATACCCCATTGACATTGAAGTCCATAGAAAACATGATGACACTGATTTCAATTCCTTTGGTGCTTGTGAGTAGAAGAATTCAAGAAGTCCAACATAGGTGAACATGTCTGCAATTCCAAATATGAAGAATTGGATTGAGAGCCAAAACACACTAATTGGCAATGGTTGTAGCACCGGAATCACGTCAAGCATATTGTGTTCCCGTGCTACATGTTTACGCTTGACTTCTATGATGGATGCTATTGCCATAGATATAGCAGAGAGGACTAAGCCAACCCCAACTCGTTGCAAGTACGTTATGCCTGTAAGTAGAAGTGACAAAATTAGCTTATAAAAATATGATATATGCTCAACCCGCCCCAAACATGATTCATTTATTGATACAAACCCAAACCCGCCCAAACATATAAGGGTTGGGGGCGAATGAACTATAACTCATTGTTTAGCCCATTTTTGACCAAAGCAATTTCAACCCAAGTATTATCTTCTAAGCGAGTTAATGCATATTTATTTATTAATTCAGTTCATTTTGACCTGCCAAATTCACCCGATCCACACATTTATTAATTTTGACATGCTCAAATTTAACTCATAAGTTTAATCAGCTCAACTTAACCAACTCAAATTCAATCAAACTTGTTTCATTTATTAAATCAGTTCAATCCATCAATTTAACACCCGTACCTGTTGGAATGCCAGTAAACTTGCGCAAGATAGGAACGATGATTTGATCGTAGACGGGGATGATGATGATCAAGAACGCTATGGGGATGATTGGCAATGAGGAGGGTGGTATGTGAAAGGAATTTGTGATCCTTGTGTCCATGGTGAAACCTTGTTGAATCGAAAATGTCTGAAGTTGGGCCAGACAAAGTGTCATAATAATTGTACAACAAAAAACAGGTATCATACTTAGCAAGATTTTCGCATTTTCTACTTGTGTAACTCTGCAAAGTCTCCATGGATTAATTTGTTTTTTAGATTGTTGTTGTTGTGATTTCTGAATAATTGCTGCTTTGTCCAAGAACCTAGGGAAAAAAAAAATATTATCAGAAAATGAGGATCTTTCCATATCAAGGATTTTAAAAGTGTAAGGAAATAAGTTAAGTCGGATTTCTTGTGACTTTTCAAGAATTTAAATTGAATCAATAATGTTTCAAACGGCAAAACTTATATGATTTTATGTATTTTAGAATTTTTTTCTCTCTAATAAATACTATTATTCAGACTCTTCAAAAGTGTATGTCCCTAGACTATCTTTGGAGTATATGACACATCACACATAATAGTCGACAATTTTTAAGAGTGTGTGATTAACATAGCTTACGACACTTGCCAAACAAAGGCTAAGAGAAAAAAAGAGTATAGTACGAAATACCTAAGATTGGATTAAAAAAGATAAGTCAAAGAAAAAGCTACTCGAATAAAGGGTGGAATTAAGACACATATCGATCAAATTATAAGAGTTATCTTTCATCCATCTTATTCTCTAGGTTACTAATACAATCTTGTTTATTACGTGGGATACTTTTAGTTGTCTTTTAGGTGACCTAATAGTATAAAAATTTGGACGTAAGTATATGAAGCAGAGAGATTACTAACTTGAATGTATCGGTATGAGGTAGAAATTCTGCTGGAATCGCAGCTTCCTCATCCTCGTTGATCTCATAGAGATCAGACGAATCTTGAGGAAGTTGAAGATTTCTGTTTCTTATGGCTGCAACATACACCTATCGACAAGAACACAAGAGAGCTATACAAAATTAGAAAAATGATCATAGTTTGTCACAGAAATAGGATTGTAAGAGTACTAAGGCTCTAATGTAGTTGCACTTCTGTCAGATCCTCAAACAATGAATAATTCTGGAGGATTCAACACACATTAGTTGGCATTTCTAAAGGATCTGAGCGATATTTATATAGCTAAGACTTATGTTTAACTTTCACAAGAACCTTTATGTTCTTGAATCCACACAATAAGTGTCGTGCTAGAGTTAATGGTCAAAACATATCTAAACTATTATTTTTTTCGCGTGTTTTATACCTTGACTATCCATTGCTCTCTTTACCTACATAAATTATATCAATCCTACCCTCAATGTGTTGGTTGGCCAAATATTTGTTTCTAATCGACAACAGACACGTGCAGGCCAACTCAACACCAAGGGAGTAATAGTTAATTAGGTATATATGAAACTCGCGAAAAAGTGATAGTTTAGATAGGTAAAAAGAACATACAGTGAATAGCTGAGATATGAAACTCACAAAAAATGTGATAGTTTAGGTAAATACCTGGAAAATCTCTGTAATTGCGCTGCTTCCCTTAATAACAAATATTCTATACCATGGTAATCCAACACAAAATATTATTGCACCAAACAACATAGCCAATGTGCTCACGAAAAATCCCCAATCCCATCCTTTATGTTCTTGAATCCAAACAATAAATGTTGTACTAATTGCACCACCAAGACACACAGCCAACAAAAGCCAATTGAAAAAACTTGACATTTGAATTGCTTCTTTCTTGTCATTCTCATCAAACTGATCAGCACCATGTGATGGCAATGCTGATTTTATTCCTGCTGAGCCAAGTGCTACCAAATAAAGTGCAACAAATAAAAGGGCTGCATTTTTTCCATCAACTTTCTCACAATTTGAAGTTGGATCAAGAATGTTGCAAAGTGGTGGCTTGTATTTGGGATAGTGTGCTTGAAATGCTAGCAATCCTAGTCCCTATCAAATAGTTGGGAAATTCATTAGTGTAAGATTTTCATAATATAAGAGGTATAAGCCTTTGTTGCTCAAACTCTTAAAAAGTATCGTCTGGTGCATATCAGACTCTCCAAAAATAGTGTATTTTTGAAAAAAATCTGACACTGATACGGCAATATATTTGGAGAGTACTCTAAGCCAAATATATAGATGGGGGTTTTCCGGAAACAACCTCTCTATCTCTATTAGGTAGTGATAAGGTTTGTATACATTTTATCCTCCCCATAGCCTACTTGTGGGATTCCACTGGGTATGTTGTTGTTGTTGTTGTACTCCGAGCCAATATATGTTTAAGCTATGTTTCTCTAACTCTCAGAAAAATAATGTCGCACCCATGTCAGATGTCATATCCTTCAAAAATATACTTCCCTGTCTCATTTTATTAGCAACGTTTGACTTGGCATGGTGTTTAAGTAAAACGGAAAACTATTTAAACTTGTGGTCTAAAATCATTCATAGATATTTTATGTGGTTGAAAATCATTTCATTAAGGGTAAAGAGGAAATTTTAAAGTTAGATTGTTTCTTATTCTAGTAATGCAAAATTCTTTTTGGGATGGACTAAAAAGGAAAGAATGTCATATAAAATGGGACGGAGGAATACTACTTTTGAAGAATTTGACTTGACTGTTGATTTTTATAAAGGGTTCGAGCAACACAGGATGTTAAGTGTTTGATTATAAATTATAGAGGGTTTACAAATGGAATATTACCAAGAATTCAATCCAACATGAAACAAGAACAGCTTTGAATCTTCCAACATAAGTGTCAGCTAGAATTGCCACAAGGACAGTTAAAATATAAGTGGCTCCTGAGAAGTTTGTAACTTGAGTTGCTGCATCAGCTACATCATAATGCATCACTCCATTGAAATAAGTCACCAAGGTTACTCCTAACACCATTGATGCCATGTTCTCAAAACCAAATGTACCTAGTAATTAATAGTACACAAAATGTTTATGTCGAAACAATGACTGAGCTAGAATTTTCATTCAGGGGAGTTAAACTATAAAAAAAGTATAGACATGAAAAATCAAGGACATAAAGTACTTCTACTAAGGGGAATGGAGTCTAAATGTACTTATGGAATGATATTCTTATTAATGGTAAGACGACATGTGTATCATAATGTATATTCAGTGTATCGTTCATGTATATATAATCCATATTGTATAAGTCAGTGTATACTTTCTATGACTTTTGGCAAGCTATATTGCATAGTCACTCCTATGATTTTTCTTTTTTTACTTTTATTATATAAATAAAATATGACTATATTTAGTTTACATCAGAAGTACTAGATATGTAAAAGAAGTCGTATTGAAGGTGCAATAATATTATATTGATTTTGTGTGCGAAAAAATTATACGAAGTACTTAACTCAGAACGGACAATATCACACTGTATTAGTAATATATGTTTGTTAGAGTTGAGTCAATATTCTTTACCTAAAATGAGTAGGGAAGGACCTTGTCCTCCATGTTTATCCTTACTAGCTACTCTTCCTCTCCAATCAACCTTTCCTTCGAGAAGTTGACTCTTATCCTAACCAAGTAATTAGAAACAAAAAAGTAATTCAAGAAATTAAACACAAAGAACTAAAATTCACATTATATGAATCAATATGGAGAAATTGAGAAATGGATTAAGGGTGTGTTTGGTATGGTGGAAAACATTTTTCAAAAAAAAAAAAACCTTCATGTCATAGGTTAAATTTTGGAAAGATATTTTCTCTAAGAAAACGTAATTAAAAATGAGTAAAATGAGTTCTCTGGTGGAAGTATGAAATAAGTTCCGCATAGATGGTATCCTCTTGACCCATCAACACACCTCATCTTGACACTCACCCACTAGCCCCCATCCGGTCCCAACCAGGGGCGAAACTACATTATCTTGAGGGGGTTCATCCTATCCCCCTTTGACGGAAAATTATAGTATTTATACATGGTTAAAATAAATTTTTATGTATATATAGTAGATTTCGAATTCCCTTCCACTCATTCGTGTGACTACTTCAGATTTTGAATCCCATTGGTAAAAATTCTGATTCCGCCACTGATCCCAACTACACCCCATCTTCCATAATATTTGTCTATATTTCATACAAATACTTTTAGGATTTCTCTTCTTGCTTACGTACTAAACACAAGAAAATAAACAAGAAATCACTTATTTTCCTTCATACTGAACACAACCTAAATGGAAAATTAAGTACCATAATATCTTTTCAAAATTTGTGATCCTAATGGAAGAACAAATATTTAGAGTGTGGCAAGAATTGTTGTGAATGTTAGTACTATTTATTTGAGAAATAGTGAGATATTTTTTTAATTATACTTAGCAAGTGATGACAAATCTTTAAAATAAAAAGAAACCTTTTTTTGTTGCCGTCTTTTAAAGAGAGATTCTCGTGAATAAATGACACATTCAAATATAATGCAAAATGTGAAAGCAAAAGTTAAAATATACAGGCTTGGGAGAAGGTGACAATAAATCATACTATCAACTTAAATTAGAGTAATAATTAAAAAAAAAAAGATGATTATATTATTTTCTTATCAGCCTGTACAAGATATCTCCAGAAACAGTTTTTCTATCTCTATGAAACGAGGGATTTTCAGAAACAGTTTTTCTATCTCTATGAGATAGTGATAAGATCTATACACATTTTGTCCTCCTCAGAGCCCACTTGTGGAATTCTGCTGGATATGTTCTTGTTGTTGTTATCGTACCAAAAAAATGACACATTTCTTATTTTAAAAATGATTTGACTTGAATTTTCCATTTTTAATTGTACTAGCAAGCTTTCATGTTATGACATACTTAAAAACACGAATTTTAAAAATCTTACAATATATTACATTTTTAAGATTTCAAGTTTTTAAAATCTTTATTTTTTTTCTGAAATTTCATGTACCATCAAACTAAATCTCATGTAAATTGAAATAAAGAGAGTATCAAGTTAGAAATAGAGAAAAGAGTTGGATGTGAGGAAAAAAATCCAGGTAATTTGAAATGGAATATCTAGTGTCTTGAGATATTATCTCTTTTCATTGAATATTTATTATTACTACTTAGAATATGTATGAGAAAAACTAATTAATTTTATTTTGAACTTGTAAAATGACAAAAAAAAATTAAGATAAATATTTTTAATGAGGACCACAAGTAAAGTATTTCACTTCATTTAATTTCACGTCAAGTTTATGTCAATTGTCATTTTAATTGATACAGTATGTTTAATTATTTTTGTCAATACACTAATGTGTTTCTAATAATATGGTAAACAAGTTAGTCCAGTTTAATGACGGAGAAAACAAACTAATTTCTCAATGTATTTTGGACACTTCATGGAAAATTTAGTAATCACTAATTAAATGGTTTGTTAAATGATTAATGTGGACACTGTCTTTTTTAATTGCGTTTCTCATCGAGTGTTTAGTATCTGTTTTGGACTCAATTCGTGTTGAAAAATTCTTCCCAAAAAAAAAATTAGGGAAGGAAGGAAACATTTTCCATCAAAAGTAACTTCATTCTCAGAGTTTAAATTTGAAATCTACGATAAATGAAGAAGGGATACTTACCACCTCACGCACCATAACTAGTATACTCTGGACTATGAAAATTAATCTCACCATTTCAATTTAGTTGTTTTAATTAGTTGGACTCACCATGGTGTTTAAATAACAATTTCAATCTACTAATGTCTTAATTTAAATCGACACGAATTTGAAAAATGAAGAAAGCTTTTAATTCTCGTGGTCTTAAACTTTCTAATATGTATAATATATCAAATATCTTTTAAATCGTGTGACTTTGAACTAACTATGTTTGTAATGTACCAAATGTAATTTAATTAGAATATTGTGGACTTGTAGCATAAAATATGTCATATAGGATGTTGTGCGTAAATATTACAACAACATATCCAGTGGAATCTCACAAGTGGGGTCCGAAAAGGTAAAATATACGCTAACCTTACCACTACCTCATAGAGGTAGATAGATTGTTTCCTAGAAACTCTCGTCTCAAAAATCCATAAGCAGAATAAACTAGATGCTATTCTACCACGAATGATAGGTTGCGCATAAACAAGAGTACTAAAAATAGAAAAAATAACAAAAAAATCTTTTTTAAAAAAAAGTTGATGGTGCACATGGGCTACAAGCTATTAATCCCTCCTTACTTATTGTGGTGGCGTTATAAGTAATTTTTTATTCTTAATCAGGAATTTTGTGCTCGAGATTAGAATTTGAAATTTTCTTTGATAGAAAGCGATTTATCCCCAAATAGACTTTTTGACACGAATCTGAATTAATTAAACACTAAGGCAATACCAAATATTGAATAAAAAGATCTATTTACCCCATCTCCTGTGGGGTTTTCTCATTTTTATTCATTGGAGTGATAATTTGACAATAGTAAAGGATTTGAATTATTGTAACAATAACCAACAAACATAGAAGATTAAAAAGGGAAGAATCAAGGTTGATTTATACCTACACAAGTCTAAATAAAAAAATTAAATGGAAATTAAAGAGCAAAAAACCAACAAAAGTTTACATTTACTTGTCATTTTAATTTAGCATATCAAAAGAAATTATTTTTTCTCATATTTAACCTTCAACAATAATTATTTATTTTGAAAATTATTTCTAAAAATAAAAAATTTAATGTCAATTAATATGAGTATTTAAACATAATTAATACTCATATTAATCATTATTTTGTAATGAAGTGGATAATTAAAAGTAAACGGAGGGTGCAACAGGTTGCATAATACTAGCATTCTATCTATGGCAAAGCATATGAGAGTATGGTGTTGTGCAGATTGAATAACGATTCAACCCGATTTAAGCACTTGCGGAATTATAACTGGACAGAAAAATAAATAAC
>JAPFFP010000070.1:664843-681128 GCA_026153255.1 Solanum medicagineum
CATTAATTTGTTGACTAACAAATTAACATGTGTTTTTCCTTTGTAATCCAACTTGTTTTTAGGCAAGAATCAACATATGGGGTGTGCAGTTCAAAGTCATAATGAAAAGTGACCTTACTTAATGAACTTAGTTAAAAAATAATGTCACGCTATCATATGTAACTTTTGGTACGATAATAAACAGGCTGCATGAGGCACCAGGAGGGTTGCCTATAGGGCTGTTCATGGTTCTTGTTAAACAACCAAATTGAATCGCTGTTGGAACCAAATCGATTAAATAATCCAATATTTGATTTGATTTGGTTAGCTTTGGTTTTTAAATTTTGAAAATCGATACTATTTGGTTTGGTTTTAGTTTTACTAAAAAAATCCACAAAAATAACCAAACCAAATCAAATAATTATATAAATAAAATTTATTATTGTTTATATAGTATTCATAAATAATATATAAATACTTTGCTATATTTTAATTAATTTAAATCTTTAACTTTACCATTTATATTTGAAAATTCGCTTGTCAGTGTTTTAGAATATGATTTTCTTATTCCACTTTCCCCGGGTAGTTATTTGATTGTTGAGCTTTGGTTTTTTTTATGCATATTTGATCTTTGATGTATAATGACTTTAGCATTGTTCAACTAAATCACTTTATTCGTGTATAATAACTTTAGTATTGCTTAACTAAATCACTTTATTGGTATAATAATAACTCTAGTACTATTGTTTAATTGAATCCACAGTAGTCTTTTGTGGATTATTCATGTACTATGTGTTCGTGTATATCGAGATGTGTATGCCTTCAACAAACATATTACTTTCAAACCGAAAATAATCAAAAAAAAAAATAAACCAAACCAATCCAAACCGACAATAACCAAACTGACGGTTATTTTTTTTATTTGGTTTGGTTTAGTTTTAGAAATTTAAAAATTGACTAAATTAATTTGATTATAATTTTAACCAATAACCGATCCAAATCAAACCATGAACACCCGTAACTGCCTATGATGAGTCATTTTATGGTCTTTGTTTATTGAGGAATATAAAAAAGAAAGAAGGTAATATCCCTGTACTGGTCTTTTTTTAATTGAATTTTCTTTGAGTCATTTCATCAAACACTTCCACGCATAACATGAGTTGCTTTACTTTTACATAGAATATGCTTATTTGATAGTGGATTTGTGGTAGTGAACTGATTCCCTGGAAAGGAAATCGATGCGGATTAATAATTTAAACTCTACGAGGTCATTTGGTATGTGAGATAAGGCGAGATATCTTATAATTAAGTCTGAAATAAAAAAATTTTATATTGTGTTTGATTGATGACATAAATTTATCCACCGTCAAACAAACATGATACTTTATCCTATGCTTGATCTAGAATAAATTATTCCAAATATTATAATCCGTGAATAATTTAGTCCGAAAATAGGACAACGGCTAAGGAGTCATTTAGTATGAGGCATAATCCCGAGATAAACTGCATGATATTTTTACCTGCATAATTTGATTTTGTTGAAGGTATTAGATAGTCCTTTGATTATTTATCCCTCTATTTATATAATAGTAACGGGATAAGTTATCCTATATACACGATAGAATAACTTATTCCGAGATAACTTATTCTCAATCAAATGATTCCTAAGAGTTCAATCTCCAAAGATTCGTATTTTAGAAGTTATGGTTTCATAACTTTTAAAATATTGAGTTCAGATGAATCTGCAACCCTACATGAGATAGAAATGAGTCAAGGACTCAAGAGCATTATTGGAGGTATCAGCTTTATAAAGTAGAAATTTCAGAGGATAGTGACAAGAAAATGGTGTAGCTTTTTTCCTTTTTGAAAAAAGATAAGCTATGATATGCTGTAAGGACCCAGAGGTGGAAACAACTTGAAAAAAGTGAATAAATGATTGTTCTTTTTTTATAACCAACACATGTGGGGGATCCACAATATAAGGTAAGACAGGATAGAGACCCTTATGATCCGGTTCTTCCTCGAGCTTCTACGCATAACGAGAGTTTTAGTGCACCAAACTTGTCCTTACACTGTAACCCACAATGTTGTTTATCAGTTCATGTGTTCCCAATAGCTTTTGCCTAGTTCCTATATACGTATCAAGAATTCCGTTAAATATCTACAAATATTTGTTTATGAACCCAATTAGGATCTATGTTGCTCGAACTCTCAGAAAATTTTGTTGCACCTGTGTTAGATCCTTCAAAAATGCTTGCGTTTGGAAATTTCGACACATATCCATTAATATTTTTGAAGAGTCCAAATAAGGCTAAGATTATATATGGTAAGGTGTGCGTACACTCTACACTCACCATACCCTATTGATTGTGGTGTAGGAATCCATAAACTTAAAATCGTGGATCCACTTTTGCTACACAACTCTATATAAAGAAGGATTAAATCATTTCTTTTGAGATAGTATGGCAATGTTCGAGATTTTCGTTTCCCTTTTGCTGCTTTTGGTCCATTGTAAAGTGACAGTGGAACAAGCTACACGAGGCCCTCTAAGCAGCATCTGTTCAACAACTTCCCATGATCCAAACATAATACCAATACCTCCTCTTGCTAAAGAAGATGGTAAGATTGCAACTGTCTTAGTCTTTAAGCCTGCTCACCTTGTTTAATAATGAGATACTGAACTCAGTTATTTATCATAGAACATTAACATATTCGAAATCCCGCAAAAGTGGGGTCTGGTAAGTGTATATAGTATATGTACGCTGCAAATTTAGTCTGTTAAAAGTCCTCAACCTCATTTTAGCACTATGTTCTATGCAAGTTTGTTGATGCTCTG
This sequence comes from Solanum medicagineum, assembly GCA_026153255.1. NCBI lineage: Eukaryota > Viridiplantae > Streptophyta > Magnoliopsida > Solanales > Solanaceae > Solanum > Solanum medicagineum. The sequence goes on from JAPFFP010000070.1 coordinate 667,659, forward strand.
CCTGAAAACATGGTAATTGTCTACCAAAAATGTTGCTGTCAAAGTCATAGTAGTCCATTACAACAACAATAACATAGAAATTCCACCAGTGGTTTGGGAAGGGTAGAATGTACGCGGACCTTACCATTACCATAACAACAACATAGAAATCCCACCAGTGATTTTGGGAAGGGTAGGTCTGGGAAAGGTAGAATGTACGTAGGCTTACCGATACCTCAAAGAGGTTGTTTCCTGGAACCCTCGTCTCGAAAACACATAAGCAAATATAAAACTAAATATGGCAGAAAGGAAAGAAAAAGAAAAGAGCGATAAATAAGAAAAACACATGATAGTCATAGTAGTCCATTTTTGTCTGAATTGTTGCATAGAGATGACCGTATGTGGAAAGACAATTGCATTAGTATGCATATAAAAAATTTTTCGAAAAATTCATGAAATCGCAGGTTATCCTTTTTAATTCTTTTCCTGTGCTGATTAAATCTTTCTGCTCGTGGATGCCAGAGGATTTCATCAATGACCTGCTCAGGTGTTCTTGGGTAATATCAGCCCCAAATTGTTATATTGGAATTAATGACGTTAAATGTGATTGTTATCTTGAGAACCATAGAAGATGTCGAGTGGTGGACATGTATGGCTTCTAATCCAAGTTATTTACTATCATTGTCCTTTTGTGTTATATTTCTTGACTGCTCTTCTTGTTAATTGACTTGCTGAGTAGTACGTTAGTCGGAAATATTACTAGTCATTTGATAGAATCATGAGTTGGAGTCATCGATTGGATTGCATTCATCTATTTTTCTAATTATAATTTGCACTGATATAATTATTGAACCATTGTGCCATCATATTTTGGGAGTTTAGGAGATTTGTGCAATATATACTTCAGATCTTATGTTGTGGTAGTCATTTGACTAGTATGAAGACATGCAATGCTTGTGGTGTTTTTTCCTTTAAATAACTGTAGTGTTGGGCTAGCTTAAACACACCTCGACTTATTCCATCTGATACCTGCTACGTCTCACCAATAACACGCATAGGTAACTCTGTCCAACAAGACTAGAACAACAACAATATATCCAGTGGAATCCCACAAGTGGGGTCTGGGGAGGGTAGAATGTATAACCTTACCACTACCTCATAGAAGTAGAGAGGTTGTTTCCTGGGAACTTTCGTCTCAAAAAACCATAAGCAGAATAAACTAGATATGACAAAAAGGAAAGGAAAGGAAAGGGAACAAAAAGAGCGACTAAGAATGAAAAGCACATGGCAGTATGTAAATATGATAAATACGATAGATAATACATGATTTAAAACAGAACTACTCCTGCTACCCTACTATACCCCAAGGCCGGATATCCACCTAACCCTACCAACCAATTAGCTAACTACTCTAATTTGCGACCTCCACTTCCTTGTATCTAAGGTCATGTCCTCAGTCGGTGAGATCAAGTTTCGTCATATCTTGTTTGATCACCTCCCCCCAATACTTTTTCGGTTTACCTCTATCCCTCCGTGTAACTCCCAAAAACAACTTCTTGCACCTCCTAAACAGGAGCATAGGTACTCCTTATCTGCACATGTCCAAACCATTGCAGTCCCGCTTCCTTCGTCTTATCAGCAACACGGGCCACCTCTAGCTTCTCTCGAATGGTCTCATTTCTAATCCTATCACTCCTGGGGTGACCATACATCCATCTTAACATCCTTATCTCTGCGACATGCATCTTCTGAACATGTGCATTTTTTATTGGCCTACACTCCACCCCATATAGCAAAGATGATCTAATCATCATTCTGTAAAACTTACCTTTGGGTTTAGGTGGTATCTTCTTGTCACACAAAACTCCTGATTGGGGTACTGTTTTTGTCTTTGCTAGATTTGAACCACCATTGCTGCTTGAATTTTTCACCAGTAGATTACATATATCACAGAATTAGGATTCTAATGAAGGTCCACGTGATACCTGCCACCTCCCGCCATCAACATGCACCGGGTAACCCTGTCTACTAAAGCTAGGAAAAATGGAAAGGTATCACCTTATTGTTTTTTGTCTCTGTTGAGATTTGAACCACTACTGCTACTTGAATTTTTCATAATTGATTATGTATATCTTGGAATTGGGATTCTAACGAAGATTCCGATGCTAAAAAAGAAAAGTTTACTCTTGAAATTTTAATGGTATGCCAGATTTATGATGTTGAAGTGTTAGAGGTTTGTTTTACGTTAGTACCATCCATGCCAAATATGTGCATATCATCCTTGTTTTATGTTCATTACTATTCTTTGAAGTAGTGGTTTCAAGGGAGTTAACATTTTACCGCATTTGTTTTAACTATGAAACATCAAGTTTCTGATTGATGTTTTTGCAACATAATGAACTGCAGTAATTTCTCCAATAGACGATTAGAAGGTCGGATCCCTGAGAAGATTGGAGCCCTTAAATATTTAAGAACCCTGTAAGGATACCTAAACAATATATTCTTATTATATTGTGCTTTTCGAAGGGGATTATTGGCATAACTAGTAAAGTTGTTGCCATGTGACCAAAAGGTCATGAGTTTAACCAGTGAAAATAGCCTCTTGCAGAAATGAAGGCTGCGTATAATAGACCCTTGGCCGCGAGCTTTAATATATCTTTATGTCTCTATCTATTTTGGTTGGTCACAGTTATCTGGATCGAAACAAGTTGGGTGGAATAATTCCTGACACCTTTCAATATCTGCACAATCTATTGGACTTGTGAGTAGCTTCATAACTTCGGCTTCAAACTATGTAAGGAAGCTAAGTAAGGAATTCATTTTCATGAATTACCTCTGATACTTATGATGTTTTGTTTGACAGTTCTCTCTGCGATAACTCATTGGAAGGACCAATTCCACTTTTCCTTGGTCATATGAAAAATTTACGCAGCATGTAAGTCATTGACTTACCTAATTATGTCATTATCTTGGTGTTTGTGAGCTTTAAGAACCACTAGATCATTGGCATTCTAACAACGAAAATTGAGAATGAAGATCATTTGATGATCTAATGAAGACCTAAGAACTATATGGAATAGTAGTTTCACGCGTACTCTATGGACTAGTACTTAGGAGAGCTAAAGGGAGCTTCAATAACGACAACGAGCGCCTTTAATCCCTTTAACTCTGCATTTTTACATGTCACTAATGCGGAGTTGAAATGGATCTGCCATTTTATAATTGGATTTTGAACCATTGAAGACAGCTAGCAACCATCAGCAGGAAAATTCACTCAAACTTCTATCTTGGGATTGTATTTAGGAATCTAACCTTGTTTAACACTGCAGATATCTGTGCAGAAACTTCTTCAACGAATCAATTCCTGCAGACTTTGCTTCTCTCAAAGGTTTGGAATATTTGTAAGTCTAAAGCTGCATCTTATATTGTCGCGAAATAAACTATTACTATCTACTCGCCTTAGTTCATAATATATTTTTTTTCTTCTTGTCCTTTCAGAGATTTGAGTAATAATCTCTTATCGGGGAAAATTCAAGATAAGCTGGGAAGTATTAAGAGCCTCATCGGATTGTAAAAGCCTTGATAAGATCCATATTTCTACTTTCCATTTGGTTAAGTGCAAACCTAAATCCCCATCTATTTGCCTTCACAATTAGGTACCTTGCAGACAATCAACTCTCGGATAAAGTCCCGGACCAACTTGGGGATCTTGTGAATCTTGAGGACTTGTAAGTATAGTTTGTTACTATATCTTACCGAAAACATGGATACTTAAATTATGTAGTAAATGATTTCAGGCAGTTGCAGAACAATGAACTTATCGGTGCCTTACCACCAAGTTTCAAGAATTTGAAAAAACTGACAAACTTGTATGTATCTACTCTCTTATCTTTCATTCTCGACTGATAACTTTGAGATTGTACATCTAGACACCTTAACTGATGCCAATTTATCCCACTGGGTCTCATGGACACCCGACACTGGCCTGAAACATAACTTTTGGAGATGTATAGATGATTATTCTTTAAGCTGGATCATTCAACTGATATAGTGAAGACGAATTGAGGTGTCTACATGTCCATACTCAAAGTTGGAGTGTTTACTTGCTAGTTGAGGTCAAGAATATAGATCTTCATATTATACATTTAAATAACTTGATTAATCTTCTTTCTCTGTAGCAATGTGCGAGGGAACAACCTCAATGGCACAATCCCGGATATTTTCAATGAGTGGCAAGATCTGCGTATCCTGTAAAACTCACAACTATACACTTGTATACTATTTATGCATGTTTTCATCAAGACTACTGATTTTTTTTCCTGCACATTTTGAGAAGGAATCTGATGGGGAATAATTTTTCTGCACCTCTCGAAGGCCAATTCTCAAAGCTGAAGAGTCTAACAACACTGTAAACCCTGTATCTTTTCCAATATACGCATCCTTGAAAGGAGGTCTCCCAAACTTTGAATTATAATGGATTATATATTATCTACTTTCAGGCATATCAACGGCTTAGCTGAAGAAAACTCCTCATTTCCAAATTTATCCGAAGCAAAATATTTGAGGGCTTTGTGAGTAGCGTGGCACCCGAAACTATCATGTTTATTGGAGTAATAGTTTTGCTTTTGCTCTTCTCCTAAAATACGAAATTTTCCATTTATCTAGGACATTGAGGAATTGCTCAATAAAGGACAAAATCCCTGATTGGATATGGCAACTATCTGATCTAGAGTATCTGTAAGACAGCTTCTGCAATTAATATCGCCATATTCGTTTCCTTCCCAAAGAAAAGAGCAAAGTCGATGCGTCAAATGTTTCAAGTAATACTACTTTTTTTTCTCCTGCTGCAGGGACTTGAGTTTCAATTATTTGTATGGTGGGATTCCAGAGGATGGTCCCAAGTGGCTGGAATATCTGTAAGTGATCTTACTTCTGTAACTAATCATTTAATATAAAAGGTGATCTTACTTTAGTAATGAAAATGTGGATATGAAATTCATCACTGCAAGAAAAGATTCCATACCACTTCTCGTCTCAAAAACCTATAAGTAGAATAAAATAGATATGGAAAGAATGGAATGGAAAAGAAAGACTAATCCTAGTAACCTATCCTTAGCAACCAATTAGCTTGCTACTCTAATTCACGACCTCCACTCCTTTCTATTTGTAAAATTAGGTCTTGCCCCTATCCACACTTCAAAAGCTAGCTCAAATGAAGGAGGATTGTCCAAGCCTTATAAGGAGTCACTCATCTCATTAACCACCAATGTGGGACTTTTGTCATTCTTCAACACTATCTCAGGTCATGTCCTTGGTGAGATCGAGTTTCGCCATATCTTGTCTGATCATCTCCCCCAATACTTCTTCGGTCTACCTCTACTCCTCCATTCAATTAATATCTGCTAATCTTGTTGTACTTCTATTACTTCCTTTTTGGGACTGCTTTGGACTTCTTTTTCTTGAACTGAGGGTCTATCGGAAATAATATCTCTACCTCCGAGGTAGCGCTAAGGACTGCATTGGGTATGGTGTTGTTGTAAAACAGCTGAAACGGATCTATAGATGGAAAGGTTAGGAAGTGAGCATTGGCTTTCATACTAATTGCAACTTACGATACTTGTATGTTATGATTGTGTGCTTCTGGTGTCGTTTGAATATCAGAAATTCTGGTTTTATGTGTCATGATCCAATGAGTTGTTTCCAGATTTCTAAGAAAAAATGAACTCGATGAGACAATTCCATCTTGGACGAATGCTACTAAATACGTGTAAGTACATTTCGTTTTCTATGTTCTTGTTTTTTACTCTTCTATCCATTAATTGGATATAATTTTTGTTCACAAATTACTCAAAAGAAATTGTATTATAATTCGATTGTTGTAAACGTCGAATGGATGTTGGATTCAGCATGATTTTCTGTGCTGGCTTTTCATTAATTTCTACAACGTATTTTGCCACTCACTCATCCAAGTGCAGGGATCTTTCTGAAAACCGTTTCAAAAAAGTGAATATAATCCTTGGACACACAACAAATCCTAACTTGTAAGGGTGATTTTCACATATCTAGAAAATCTTATTTATGTTCTTCTTACAGTAGCTTTTCTGTTTCCGAATCCAATTGTATTTCCCTTTCCAGGAATCTGTTCAAGTGCTGCTCCAATGAAGTGGAAGAAGAGTAAGCTCTTCCACCTCTATCTCCGCAAAGAGGAAAAAAAAATATAATTTTGTCTCGGAAGAAAGTTGATCCGAGTTATATATTTAACTTTGTGCATAAATTTGAATATAGGGTTGAAAAGCGGTACCAAGTTGATTTACATTGTAAGAATGGAACTCAGTTATGTAAGTATTAACAACATGAAATGACTACTTTATTCTACGGCTTATGTTATGTTCCTTTATGACTAACGTTGCACATAAAAGACTAATTATTTCAATCGTTAAACGTGTTTGTGTCATGACTCATTATTGCTACGTTTCCACATTAAAGTTACTCGAATTTTGAGATATTAAACTAATATTTGTGTATCCATTTGTAGATGATCATTTGTTTATAAACTGCGGTGGTGAGCTTGCATCAGTTAACGGGAGTGAATATGAAGCTGATGTAAATAAACGTGGTGAATCAACTTTCTTCGTGAGTAATGGTTCAAAATGGGGCTATAGTAGTATGGGACGCTTCTTATGGGCGACTCGTAATAAATACTTGCTAAATGATACCTGCCAAATTCGTGCTGGTGATGCCCAATTGTATCGAACAGCACGTGTGTCCCCTATCTCTTTGAAATATTATGGTTTTTGTTTGAAAACCGGTATGTACCAAGTGAATCTTCACTTTTCTGACATATCTAGTAGCACAACTAGAGTTTTGCATAGCAACGTAGGGCGACTCTTTGACGTAGATATCCAGGTAAGGTTCCAAAACCACCTTGTCGATCCATACGCAAACAGATAGAATATTTTTTAATTATATTTATGCAGGGAGTCAATGTGCTGAGAAACTTCAGCATACAAACACAAGCAAAAGGTCTGAAACGCACTGTAACAAAGGAAAATACCGCTCATGTGCAAGACAATCTACTCGAGATTCACTTATACTGGTCCGGAAAAGGGTCAAGCGCATACCCATCAGTGTACTATGGTCCCCTTATATCTGCAATTACAGTAACTCCAGGTAAAGTTGTCGAGCCCTTCTCCGGACCCTATGTGGATATAGGATGCTTTGTGCACTGGACTGTTTATCATTTTAGTCCCTATTTTGTGACTGATATTTCAAGGTAACAATTTATGAACCAGTTAAATCACCACTGCCCCCTGCAGTGATTGGTGGAATTTCAGCATTTGCGTTACTTTCTCTAATATTGCTCTTTGGTTTTTCCTGGAGATACCAAGACAAACTACGCCGGGAAGGTAACAGTAGTTTTAATATGAAAGGGTATTGAGTTGTCCCACATTGGTCATTAGCTATTGAGTTAAGTCCAAGATACATCGGTTTTAATTACAATCATAAATCATATTTATCTACTAATGTGTTGATATAGAGCAAGAACGTGTTGAATTGTACCCTGGAGGGCTTTACAACTATCGGAAAATTAAAGCTGCCACAAATAATTTTGATGCTGCAAATCGGCTTGGTGAGGGAGGTTTCGGGACCGTCTATAAGGTTAGCTGCGATCTTTAACTCATTGAAGGTTATGATTTTTTTCTGTTATTTGTGATATATAGGATACCACGTGGAAAGTTAGAGTTAAAAGAGTTACCAAACAAGGAAAAATGCATTCTTTTTTAAACAAGACTAAACAGGAAAGTATGAGAAACGGAGGGGAGTACTTATTTTGTTTCTCTGATTCACACTTCACCAACATCCAGGGCACTCTTTCGAATGGGACTGATGTTGCAGTTAAAAAGCTTTCGGCAACAAAAGAAGGAATGTGCGAGTTTGTGGAAAAGAGTCGTACAATAGCTGGCGTGGAACATCCAAATGTTGTAAAACTAGTGGGATGTTGTGCAGGAAAGAACCAACTTCTGCTTATCTATGAGTACATTGGAACTGTCTCTCTTGAAGATGCATTATTTGGTAACGTCTTCCGTTTATGAAGAATTTCTTTGTTAAGCCTTCATAGTTGTAGTAAAGAATTTAGCCGTACAAATTGGAAGTTGAGCTTTGCTTATGTACTTACAGGTTCAGAAGAACTTAGAGAAAGACTAGATTGGAAGAAGAGATATAGCATTTGTCTTGGTCTAGCAGAAGGTTTATCATTTCTTCACGACAAGTTCAACCATAAAATTGTACACGGGGATATTAAACCAGCAAACATTCTTCTGGATGATGATCTCAATCCAAAGATATACGATTTTGGATTTGCAAAGCTTTATCACAAGCCAAAGTTAGAAGTAACAGCGTAAGGGAACTCTCTTTAACACCTTATGTTTCTTAAAGAGTTAATACTCAAAAATACACTTAAACATCCTCATTTTTTTTATTTTTCATACTCGTAACTATCTGGTGTGCGACTTTCTTACTTGAGCAAAAGTTAGAAGTAACAGTGCGAGTTTCTTACTTGAGCAAACTCTCTTAACTAGGGGCAGAGCCACCCTTCCCCAAGTCGGAAAATTACATTCTTTATATAGGTCTTTAATAAATATTTATACAAGTAATGACACCTCTTGAGACAAGCTAACTGTTTAGTGTAATGGTTAAGGAGTTGCAAAAATTGCTTGATGTCATGTGTTCTATCTTCAGTAGCAACATATATATTTTTATTTGACATGCAAGTTTCCTACTTGAAGTATTACCAACTATTTATTAAAACATACCTCAACTATCAATTGTTCCTTTTTCCGAGCTGAAATATCACCATCATTCAGGTAGAAAATGGAACGATTGGTAATTGTCGTCTTTTGATGATAGTTCAAGTAGGAAACTCTTATGGCAGATAGTTCAAGTATGAAACTCGAAAAATTGAGATATTTTAGGTGTATTTTTTACCCTTGGCTCTCTTTCGGTAACAAATTAGTGATTTCAAGTTGGTTAAAACTTTGGCTATCATAATTGCACTTGTGCCTAATGGAAGCCTTTTGCAGGTCATACGATGGCCCTGACGTTAAAGATAGTCCCTTAGCTAGTGTGGATGTGTATAGGTTTGGAGTTGTCACGCTTATGCTTTTCAGTGGACGGAATATCACGACCCCAAGGGGAAGTGAAATTGAATACCTCGTGGAGGAGGTGAGTGAAACTCAACTAACTGCAATAGTTATGTACATTAATTTAGGAAACTTGACAAAATTCCACTACAGGCACAACTAAAGGATCGACAGAATAAGATAAAGGAACTAATCGATCCAAGTCTGCGTTGCGACTGGAAAGAAGCAGTGAAGGTTCTAAAATTAGCAATGCGATGCATAGATTCACCGCGATTCAGACCAACCATGTCTGAAGTCGTGAAGGAATTAAAAGAAGAACCCTCAACCGCGACCAGTATGATCAAGACAGAGGGTGATTAACTACAAGGTTACGAAGCTGAATTCAGATAGACAAGTAAAGGAGTGTCATGTTTGCTTGAACAATGTGCTTGAGTCCAAGGGCGGAGCTAGAAGGCAACTTACGTGTTTGGTTGAATCAAGTAGTCTGTCCTAAGTCATGTATTTGTGTTGTAAATTTTACTAAATATGTACAAATCTTAAATTTAGAGTCGAGTTATTAGCATTTGAAGTCGTTATTGTAAGATTCGGAATACTAGTGTGCTAATGTTTTCTTTGATAGAGAAGTAAGGGAGTATCATATTTGCTTTAACAATGTGCTTGAGTCCAGGGGCGGAGCTAGAAGGCAACTTACGAGTTTGGTTAAATCAAGTAGTACGTCTATCCTAAGTCATGTATTTGTGTTGTAAAATTCAATAAATATGTAGAAATCTTAAATTTAGAGTCGAGTTATTTGCACTTGAAGTCGTTATTGTAAGATTCAGAACTCATGAAATTCAAATGCTACCGGTGTGCAACTTCCTCCGTTCAATTTTACTAGTCATTGTTTCGTTTTTCTAGGTCAACTTGTCTAAACTTCAAAGTGAAACTGAAGTAGCTAAATTTAACATTTGAAATATAAAATTTAGATGGTTGAAAACTATAAAAAAAAATGTTATAAGTTGCAATTCTTCTCATACTAATATAATGAAAAAATACATCTTAAAATGTTGGTCAAAGTTCATATAGTTTGACCTCGATAAATAAAATATTGACAAGTAAAAGTGAACGAAGAGAGTAATATTTTCTTTGATCAAGGTATAAAATTCAGTGTTCAGTACGAAGGAAAATATTTTGTTAGGAAATGACGAGGTTCTTAATTTCTTAAAATGCGAAATAATGAATTAAAAAAATCATTAATTGAATTAAATTTTATACAACCTACGGTGCAATTATGATTTTCAAAAAGAATTGATCCAAAAAATGTCAAAATATATAAAAACATTCCCTAAAATTCCTTATGTAAATAAAAATAGGTAAAATATATTTGTTAAAAATTCCTAACATAAATAAAAGAAGAAATTACTTTTCAAGAAATTTTTTAGATTCTATCTTAAAATATTTAATAAAATATTTCCAGATATTTAGCTCCAAATCTTATCAAAATCTTTCGTTACGTATTTAGATCATTTTCTTTTTAAGTCATTCCTTTTATATAAAACTCTTTTACCCTTATTTTTAGATTTTCATACTAATTGCCCTCAAAAACTAGATCTAATTAAAATTAGAATTATATAAAAAAAAAATATGTGACACCTTTCGAATTTTGAGACTCGAATTATATCTATCTTTGACCATAAAATTTTCATATATTTTTTAAATATTTCAAATTATTAATTCTTGTGACTTATCGTACTTTTTACGTAATTTAAAAATACATAAATTTCATCTCAAAAAAATTGAAAATTTCCATGCGCAAATTAAATTCTCGATTAAATTTAAATTGTTTGACTCTCAAAACATGAAAAATGCCACATAAATGAAGAAAGGGGGAGTAATATTGATAAGAATTTATAGACAAAGGGAGTAATATATATTGATAAGAATTTATTTTTTATATCATTAGCTCAATTTTACATGTAATATATAAGAGATAACCAGTCTTATTTTTAAGATTACGAATTTCATATTTTAACGAGATTTACTTATACATACTCTTTAAATGACATATAATAATACTGAGAAGTGTATATAACTAAAACTCTTTAAAAAAATAAAAACCTTTTTTATAGAAGTTGAAAGAGTTATCCATTTATAACTCCAGAAAAGAAAAAAAAAAAAACGTTTTGTCTTCTTCATCACCAAATCCATTTTATTAGATTCATTCTTGTAGCTTAATACAAAAAGAAAAAAAGAAAAATTAATTATTCTTCAATGGAAATCTCAACAATTAAAAAATGTGACATTTTTACGTGTGATATTTGTGTTGATGATAAATCTATTACAAATGATATGTTCAAAATCTTAGGTTGCAATCATTCTTATTGCAAAAATTGCATTACTATGTACATATCTTCAAAGCTTCAAGGGAACATTTCTCGAATTCCATGCCCCGTTACGAGTTGTAACGGGGTACTGGAACCACATGATTGCGGTTCCATCTTGCCTAACGATGTTTTTGTTAGGTGGGGAGACGTGTTGTGTGAGTCGATGATTGTGAGGTACGAGAAAATTTATTGTCCTTTTAAGGATTGTTCTGCACTTTTTATTGATGAATGTGTGGACGTAGTAAGAGCTATTAAATGCCCGGAATGTAGAAGGTATTTTTGTGCAAAGTGTAAAGTTCCATGGCATTTGGGGATTGTGTGTGAAGAATTTGAGAAGTTGAATAAAGATGAAAGGGAGATTGAGGGTTTACAACTTTTGCAACTTGTTAAGAGTCAAGAATGGCAAAGATGTCCAAGTTGTAGGATGTATGTTGGGAGATCAGAAGGTTGTGCACAAATGAGATGCAGGTTAGTTTCTTTTTCTTTTATTGTTTTCTAACCGTCGTCCTCAGAGTTGGACATCGTTTCTTTACCTTCACAAGGTAGGGACAACAATGCGAACATGTAACATACCATCCTTTTCAAATCCCAGTTGTAAGACTACACTGGTTATATATGTTGTTGTTGTTACTTTCTAGTAGTAACAATGTCTAGTAATGTTTTTTCTTTTATTGTTTTCAAACTGTCCTCAGAGTCGGAGATTGTTTCTCTACCTTCACAAGGTAGGACAACAATGTATAAATGTACACACCACCCTCCTTAGATCCCACTTGTGGGATTGCACTAGTTATGTTTTGTTACTTTTTAGTAGTCTTAGACTCTCGTCTAGTAATTCCTCCCCCAGTAATCATTGTACGAGATGTGTAGTAATCTCTAAATTTATCTTCGAGTCATAAATTCACCCCCCCCCAAACTTTTCTAATAGTTGCTTTGCTCTCAGATTGACTTTTCTACTTGGCTAGGTAATATTTGTATAATGGTTTTATATATGGACTATCCCGTTGCAACTAACTATGATATACTCAATTTTTCATTGGCTCATGAAATGTTGTGTTGTTCCATCATGGTATTCGAGTTACGAATCTAGACTTTCTGTACTTGGTTGACTTTTTACTTGATTAAGTAGTATTTCATTTGTGCAATAGTTGTATCGACTAGCTCATGGTGCAATCAGTTATGATATGTAGTACTCAACTTCCAAACGTTAGTGGTGTATGTAAAATTTACGCAAGGCACTGATCTACAATTTAAACTCCAGCTTAAATATTACCTAGACACACATATATCTAAGAAATATTTTGAATTTTTAGAAAATACGAGCAATATAGATCAGCTGTATATCGAAAAATCCATTATTGGTGTCTTTTCATAATTGCAGGTGTGGATGTGACTTTTGTTACAAATGTGGATGTCACTCAAGTGATCACTACTGCAAAAATTGTGGTACTTAGAAGACATTCTTTTTAATTTTAAGGTTTTTTTAGTTGTTGATGTTTGTTTTGTACTTCTTTTTCAAGTGCTTTTTGGAACATAAAAGGGTCAGTTGTACTAATTACTAAAGGGCTACTTATTTTAATTACATTGAGCAATTTGTAATTTTCACCCCTAATGTATGAGCATTCGTGCGATTTACAGCTCCTTTCATTTGTTTTGTCGATGATTTTCACCTTGATCTCCTTAATTAACTCGCATATCATAAAAGATCCCTTTTCTTAACTATTTATTGGTTTTGTAATTAAATAGAAATATATCATCGAGTTTCAAATTTGAACTGAAAACTCTATTGAATTCTAACGTTTTATTGGTGCAATTTAAAACTCCATTACAATAACTATTTTTTAATTACAAGATCAGAAAAGTGGCTATTGTGAATGTTTATCCGAAAGGTAATGAGGTTGATCGAAACAGGTACAGACAATTTTAATGAAGTTGATCGAAACAAAATAAACGAAATATAACATGAGGCCATGCCATTGGTGTGGCTGCCT
>JAPFFP010000070.1:689176-711049 GCA_026153255.1 Solanum medicagineum
GCTGGATTCATTGATGCACCCGATATCGGCCTGTTCCACCACAACTCATATAGTAAGAATTAACCTAAATAGCCGCTCGTTCAAATACATTTTAAGCTAAAAACAGTCGATTGGGAAATGAAAATAACATGTTCAGTGTGATTTCATGAAACGAGAGCTTGGGTAGGGTGGTGTGTATGCAGCCTTATCCCTACCCTGTGAAGGTAGAAAAATTATTTTCAGTATATCATCTTCTCGAGTAATGGAAATATCAAATTCAATTATGAATGTGCATTGTTTGTTATTCACATGTGATGTCTACGCCGATCCAATATTGATGCATAAAATGTATTGAATTATACCTAAACTTCTGTTGAAGATGGTTGATTGAGAAATGACAAAAACATAATCAGTGTAATTTCATAAGACGAGAGTTTTGGGGAGGGTGGTGTGTATGCAGCCTTATCTCATAAAAAGACTGATTCTAGTAAATCATCGGCTCAAGTAATGCAAATATCAACATCAAATATGAACATTCACGTTATGGATTTGTCCACCCACGATGTTTACACCGATCCAATGTAGATGAATGTATTCAATTATACCTAAACTTCTTCCACATACTTTTTTATGTTAAAAATAATCGATTAAAGAAATGAAATAGCATATTCAGTGTAATTTCATAAGACGAGGGTTTGGGGAGGGTGATGTATATGCAGCCTTATCCTTATTCTGTGACGGTAAAAAGACTGTTTTCAGTAGCTCATTAGCTCAAATAATGCAACTATCAAAATCAAGTATGAATATGCATGTTATGTATTTATTCACACGCGATGTCTACATCGATCAATATAAATGCATAAAATGTATTTATTCGGAAAGGCTATTTTTTTTAATTAGAGGATAATTACCCGGTAAACATCACATTAAGCAAAATTACTGCCCCCACAGCAAGACCAGCAAGTTCTCCAATCTGAAAATAAAAAATATGATAAAAATATTTTAATTATGAAATATTAATGAAGATGTTCAAGAATCCCTATGCAATTTGGTTATTCAACTAATTAAATTACTTCAAGAAAATAATGCAATAAAATTAAATTGCTTAATTTATCTTTACATTTGTAATTTTACCCTTAACGAGGCAATTTTATAGTACACAAATATTTATAATTCATTTAAGACAATAAATTTCAAAAATCATTTTCATTTTGATATACATACAATCAAATACCATCACATAAATTGAAACGAAAAGTACTTACAGCTCGATTATCAGTAGCAACGCCGGAGATGACAAACATGAGATAAAAAGTAATTATAAATTCGACGACGAAAGATTGAAAGTCGGTGCCGGAAGGTAGGGTTCCGGCGAAGTGATCGTGTTTTCCGTTGAATATTAATCGTAAAGTTCCACTTGCTAAGGTTGCTCCAAGAACTTGAGCTGCTACATAAGCTGGTACCTTAAAAAAAGTAAAAATATATTAGACTATTTAAGATTATATGTTTCTAAAATCTTAATTTAGACATTCCTCAAACTATGATTTGTCTTACTTGAGCATCTCAATACTAAATAAAGTATTCGTATTGACATTTTCGATTCAAATTATGCAAAAAAAGAAAAATTGCGAGTGTTCTCAGCCGTCTGTTATAGTTCATGTACTTAGATGCTCAATCAGAACAGACTATACAACTCATATGTATAATTAAACGAAAGCTATTAATAAATTAAAGGAATCGTCTATATATTCTTCTTCTTCTTCTTCTTCTTTCCAATCAAACGTGTTCTTTAACTTGACTAGTTGGGTTCATCTGACATCTATGTCCTCTAACTTTAGTGTATACAAGTATACACTTATATATAGTTGAATAAGAAGACACATGTTTAATTACTTGGAATCCTACATGGCAATTCACGGTACGTGGCGTTCAACCTGTATTATACCACATAGGATAGGACGTATGTCTACTTGTTTGACTTTATACAAGTTTAAATATCTACATGTGCACATTCAAAACTACTGGACGTATACGCTAGCTGAGTCTAAATTTAAAAGCGTACTTATATATTATAGTCATTAAATTAAATTATGTCATGGAGAAAATAAAATATATACCTGTTTCCAAGGGAATCTTTTGATAGAAGCAAATGCAATAGTAACAGAAGGATTAAAATGTGCACCAGAAATGTGGCCAACAGAGTAAACCATGACCATTACAACAAGGCCCCAAGTAATGGCTATTCCTGGAAAGGTTATCATCCCTTTATCTGCATTTACAACTACTGATCCACATCCAGCAAATATCAAGAAATATGTTCCTATCATTTCTGCAATCACCTGTTTAATTAAATAATAATCTCATAATTAATCAACCGACATACTCAATTAGTACTGTAATTTCATAAGTGGGATCTAGAGGAGTCATAATTAATTAAATAACATACTTGATCAATCAGTGTACTTCAATAAGTGAACGTACTGGATCAATGGAATTTTATAAGTGGGGTCTGAAAGAGTCCTAATTAATCAAATAGCATGTTTACCATAAAAAATGAATTAATCAAATAGCATACTCGATCAATGTAATTCAACAAGTGAGATTTAGAAGAGTTATAATTGATCAAATAACATATCAATCAATGTAATTTCGTAAACAGGGTTTGGAAGAGTCAAAATTGATCAAATAGCATACTTGACTAGTATAATTCAATAAGTAGGATCCAGTAAGAGTTATAATTGATCAAATAGCATACTCGATCAGTACAGTTTTTTAAGAAGTGCTGAAAAAGTCATAATTAATCAAATAACATATATACTCGATCAATATAATTCAATAAGTAGGGTTTGCAAGAGTCATAATAAACCCAAAATAAGAAAGACATATACATCGTATATTCAAGTTATATACCCTCCAAAGTTGTGATGAAATGAAAATGATTCTGTCATCCTTAATTAGAGATTTTAAATTTAACCTCTAGAAAGAAAAAAAAACTTAACAACGCGAACCTACTAATTTTTCTTGGACAAAAAAATAACAAGATGATGAAGATTACTCACCTTTTGAATAAAAGGAATAGTAAGAAAACTTGAATTTGAAGAAGACTCCTTGTGATTATTATTCAAATCTTGATTTTCTTTAATATTCAAACTAATTACACCATGATTAATATTTCCACTAGCCCCTCCAGCATTAATTTGATGATCAGCCATAGATAATATATAATTAATTTTAATTGATTGTTGAAGAAAACAAAAGAGAGTATATAAGATGGATTAATACTAAGGGACTTAGGTAGTTGTGAAAGAACAAATGCTTCTCCTATTTATATACAAAAAAGAAAAAATATTTTGACAAAAGTATCTTTTTTTTTTTTAGAAAAAAAAAAAAGAAGAAAGAAGGGACAACTTTATTCTTTTTCTGTTTTTTTGGCCTTTTTTGTTTCTTCATTAGAATCTATTCTTTGACAAAGATATGAAAAAAAAGGGCAAAAAAATGGTCCCTTATTTTTCAGGGTGAATCTAGGCTTTTGGGTGTGGATCCTTCTAATTTTTGTATATATTTTGTATTTATATGTAATGATTGAACCCGCTAGTAATATTGTTCGCTTTGAGTCTAGATCCTCACGATTTTAAACTGTGTCAATAGTAGGTATAATTTATTTACTTATATACCCAATATCTCCTCGATGTCACTAGTAGGTAAGTTTTATTTACTTATATATA
Source organism: Solanum medicagineum (assembly GCA_026153255.1). Classification (NCBI taxonomy): domain Eukaryota; kingdom Viridiplantae; phylum Streptophyta; class Magnoliopsida; order Solanales; family Solanaceae; genus Solanum; species Solanum medicagineum. The sequence continues at coordinate 692,881 of JAPFFP010000070.1, forward strand.
CTCAGCATCTCCTCGATGTTTTGCTGATATGAGATTTTTCATCTTAAGATGGATTATTACATTATATTAAATAATTTATCGAACATATGAAAAATATCATTGGGGAACTTAGTAATAAAATAGTCACTTTTTTATATTAAATACACATAAAAAATAAATTATAAATTATAAAAATTACATCTTTAAATGTGAGTTTCAGATAAAACTTTATTTTTTCAATGAGTGGATATGGTGCATTATATCTTATCCAATATGGTTATGAATACAAAGAAAGAAAATTTTGTCACTAATCATTAACTAATTGCCCTACTATCCACTTGACAAATGGAAATTTTTTTTTTCATTTTTATCATAAAGTTATAGTATTTTATCTATCTCAATTTATATTACATTTTGATTGGACATAGAATATATTTTAAGAAAACAAAAAAAGTTTTTTGAAAATTGGTGGTTAATTATACCAAAAAATTTATATTTATATAACTACAAATGATCATTTGAATAGAGAAAGAAGTAAATTTCAAAGTTATATCATTTTTAAAACAAATTTATTTAAAATGTGTCACTTAATTGAAACAAAAGGAATACTAATTTTGCTTGGAGAATTTTTATTGAACTAGACCAATTTATCCTTTATGCCTAAGTTTTTTCTTTTATTTTTTATGACTTCTTATCTTCTTTTATTTTTTATGACTTCTTATCCTGCATATAATATTTATATTAAAATCTGACTAAATTTGCGAAAATTATACAAACACCTTTTTATTATATTTTGTCTAGTAACTTTTTTTAAAAGGTATAGGAGGGTGACTACTTCTAAAATAAGCAAATATATTAATAATAACTAAGTATATTTGTTCTTGGATATAAACGTTATTTGATGTCATCTAATTATTGATATTATTATTTCAATAATTTTAATTCTTTATCTTGTCATTTTTCCTTCCTAGAGAATATAGGGTGGCTGAGGGTGACTCATGAAAAAGGTTACTAACAATTTACCATTATTGTTGAAAGACATTACGTGAATATCTTAATTAGATATCATTGATTTGAGCTTGAATGTGATAAATAAAAAAGACTTTTTTTAATGAATTTTATTTAACGTGAATCAGGATAAGTTGAAACTATAATATTAATCTTTAGTCTCAATTAAAGATTTCGAATTCGATCATCAAAATTTTTTGATAGAAAACAATTCTAGATCTTTAACGAAGTTTATACTATATTAATTCAAATTAGTTAGGTTATATTAATATAAGTAACAAACATTAGGTTATAAACAAGAAAAGTGACATTTGGTTAGGTAGATTCTATATTTCTAATGAGTGGAATAAAAGATTTTTATGCATAGGAAATATACTAGAATCCTAGAACAATAGACATATATAATATTAAAAAATAGAAAAAAAAAATTAAAGGAGCAAAAAACTTGGAATAGATGATGGTAACATGGAGAGCTCATTACATGATTAAAATGTTAAAACTTACACTATATTATTCACTTAATTATATTTTTATTTATTTTTTTTTTACGAATTTTAAATTTTTATCATGATTCATGTATATTGATGAAATTTGTGTATTCGATTAAATTTCATAGATGTGTTAGTGTGATGATGCATAAAGATTAAAGACATAATAGAAACATGACTCAATAAAGGTGATACCAATCTCAACAAATTATGAAAAAATACATTTATATACCCTGCGGAAATCGAGATTTTTTAAAAAAATTCGAGAGTACAAATATAAATAAATAAATAATTCAATTTATATATAAAATGTATTATCAAATATTTAAGAAAGATTATTTATTTATTTATTTATATTTGTCTTCTCGGGTTTTTTTAAAAAAATTCGATTTCCGTAGGGTATATAGATGTATTTTTTACTCATCTGATGAAGTTGCTTTATTTATAGTTCTATATATATATATATATATTAAAAGAATTTAAAATTATGTCTATTTTTTCATATGTAAGCCTAATAAGGTAACATGGATGTGGCACATTTTGTCTTTTAGTTTTTCTCTTATGGCTCTTTTTGGAAAATTGGATTTAGGTATATATACAAATAGAAACAATATTTATATGAAGAAAATCCACTTAAATGAATCTTTGTGATGTGTATTCAAATTAATTAAAGCTTCAAATGGATACTTAATAATTAAGAAATCAAAACAAAATACAAAATAATGTTTACATGCCATTTGTAGGTTCTGCTTTTCATTAATAGTCATTATTCTGAAATTATAGATTTTCTAGGTAAAATCTTTGATAATGTCTCGAAGATCACATGTAGAATTCGAAAGTTCATGATAATAAGCATTTTTCAATGACAAATTCATTATTTGTGAATTTTACCCTCTCACTCTTCTCATGAAAGACCAAAAAAAGAGGGATAGGTTGGTGCACTAGACATCCCTGCATTTATTCAGAGTTTGGAGAAGGGTTGCATCTTCGAAGAGTGATATAGGCAATTTATTCTGATGTTTTCAAATATTTCACGACTTAAATTCATGAAAATATAACACGAGATCAACTTTATCATTGATTTAAGACTTTATTTTTCGTCTAAAAGATTAGATCCAGTAAATAATTGGATCGTAAAAATAAATTATATACATTGATAGTGTAGGATTTGATATATTTGGTCAATTTGATGTAACAAAGCCATTTATTTTGTTTTATTAGTAGAAGACGTCAAAAAGAACAAGCAATATACTTTGTAATTTGTATATATATCAAGTCAACAGCTTTTCACTAACTTCTCTTTTCAAAAAATACATTTGACATCTCTTTATGATAATATTTATATTTATATGTTTCCTCATTGTGTGATCTCATAATTTTCTCATGATTGCATCATTTTATAAGCACATATAATATTTGAGTAATACCTTGTAATTAACACATAAATCTCACATCGATAAAACAAAGAACACAGGCAAATTTCACATCTTCTGAATAATGGTTATGAGACAAACCTCAACAAGTATGTTGATCCTAAGGTTGAAAAGAATAAGCAAAAGATACTAGGTATAATTAAAGCAAGCTGACAATACTTTGAAGTCGTGTAAGTTAAAATTCAAAGAAAATAATATCACTAGCGAGTTAGATCACAAGATAAGTTGAACTATATATTATTCCATATAAAGGAAATCAAACAGAAACTTCTTTTACAACTTAGCTCAACAAAGGAAAAAAAATACTAATTTGTGAATTAATTAATTAATTATTACAAAGCTACACAATATGAGTGAAAAATTCAACAACCCACAAAAATTTGCATGATTAGTGCCATGCAAAAACAACTTTATTAACCCGCATGCATTAACCCCACTAAATATTCCACTATTTACTATTTCAAATCAAAAGTCTCCAAAAATGCTATTATATTGACTTATTGTCTAAAAAAAGTAAAATCCAAGATTTCATCTTAACTAACAAATCTTTGTATTTTGGTTCCTATTTGATGTCGGATATCCATATTGGATTCTCAACTCATTTAGATTTGTGGTGCATAAGGCATATATTTAGGGAGAATCACTCCGTAACATGTTTTTTCTTTCCTCATACTAACTCAAAGATCGAACTTACTGATTAGACCTATGATTAAAGATGCATAAATTTCACTCATCCCAACACGATTCTTGTTGGTATCTTAACTAACTCATCTATATATTTTGATTCTTGTTTGGTGTATGATATTTATAGTAAAATTTCGACTCAGTCAGATTCCTAGTGTGTAAGGCATATATTAAGGGAGAATCGCTCCCTAATATTTTTTTAACTCATATTGAAGATTTAGACTTACTGACTAATTAAAGATACATAAATTTTATTCATCCCAACACGATTCTTGTTTGTATCTTAACTAACACATGCATCTATATATTTTGATTCCTATTTTATGTCTGGTATTCATATTGGAATCTCGACTCATTCAGATTCTAGTGCATAAGTCATATATTTAGGGAGAATCACTCCCTAATATGTTTTTTTTACTCATATTGAAGATCCAAACTTACTGATCAGACCTCTGATTAAAGATGCATAAATTTTATTCATCCCAACACAATTCTCATTGTTATCTTAACTAACAATCTTAACACATGATGTTTTCAACTTTGCAACTTTATGTTATGCATCCAAAGTCCAAATTTGATACCACACCACTTTATTTTTAGGAATCTTACTTTGTTGAACCAAGTGTTCACACAGACTTCTTGTGAATGAATTAGGAAAAGTAGTAAAAAAATATTGTACCTAAGAGCAAAAGAAACTTATTTAGTCATTTGCCATGATTCATGGAATTTGTTAGTTGATTTATCTTTATTGAAATGGCAGGCAATGACTCTTGTCATATACACTTCACTTTTGTAATTTTTCTTACTTAAATTATTAGTCTTGTTTTATATTGTTTTTTCAAAAGATAATATAGGCCTTTTGGCTTTAATTAAACGCGCCATTAGAGCGTAAGGTCTGCTTTATTACATACATACTTAATATTTTTCTTGTGTTACGTTGATTTGCGAGATTTATCTAAGTGTGTTCCATCCACTACTTTATATATAATTTAATGATGCAATATTTGCTTAAACCTAATATTAATATTATCAAAAATTGCAAGCGGAGTGGCTTTGATGCTACTTATAAGTTTTAACAACCAAAAAATCACTAGTAATATTGTTCCCTTTCGACTCAGATCCATATTTACGAGTTTAATATGTGAGTACTAAGGTCTAAGGCCACATTGATGATTTAGAATATTATTTGATTATTAAGCTAATATCTAGGAATCGCATAGTGTAAGGAGCTAGTTACATTCTATCTCTATTGTTTTTCAATTTACAAAAAACCCTTTAAATTTGATGAAATTTGAATACATTTCAAAATATTCTAATACATCACATCTTGAATTCGAATTTATCACTCAACTTCCCGATACATTGTGTGAAGTGATGTATCCAAAAATATTAGAATAGACATTTCTGTAATTAGATAATTTTTTCCTCAAATCTAAGCATTGAAAATTTAAACTATGTGTTTTCATAATATCAGTGTAATTTATTTATTTTTATCTACACATTACTAAGAAATATAGAACTTTTATAACATAATAACTAAAAAATTTATCATCAAAATATTAGAGGAATCTCAATTTATACGTTTGTTGCACACAAAAAGCTATTTGATTCCTCCTAAAGCTAGCAACATCGGTAATTCGCGATGATGGTCAATGGCCATCGTGATGAAGGTAGTTGATAATGGCGGTGAAATGGATGACGATGATATAGATGGTATTGTGATAGTTATACGCATCAACCTCAATCAAAAAACGTCCAATGTTTTACAATTTAATTCTGACTAAACCACAAAAATTATCTAAAATAAGCAAATAGTAAATAAACAATAGGGGGAAAATTACATATACTATGTCATGTGAACAATTACAAAAAGGATGAAAGGGGGAAATTTGAAAAAGAATGTAAAAAATTGGGGTAGTACTACAAATATAGGGAAAGTTCCATGGGAAAATGTGCAAAAAAAAAAGTAAAAAACTCTCCATATGAGGTATTAATATTTCAATCTAAAAGAAAATGTAACATTTGTTTCTACCGTGCATTTTAAACATATATAATAAGTTCAAATTTGGACAGAGACATATTTATGATCAAATCAATGAATAAGTAGATTTCTCTTGTACTTCTCTATCTGCAAAATCAGCAAATGAAATAATAATCAGACTCGGAGGTGTGACCTAGTGGTCAATAAAGGGGAAGGAGAATAGGTCTCCAGTAATTAATTTAGTTGTACGTAAGCTGGCCTAGACATCATTGTCGTAAACCAACTTTGCCTTGTGGTCGGCATAAGTTGTGTTGCAAACATATTTATGGCAATAAGAGGGTAATAAGAAGAGGTTACCTAGTGCTAGAGTTGCCAAGTGTGAGCTCGAGATCATCAGTCGCGCACTCTTCGTGAATTCTTTCACCTTCCCATGGCTTCACTAATCCCATCATATGGCTGCCAAAAGCAAACTCTGCTGAAATAGCATCTGACATTGGTACATCAGCTGTTTGGTCCATACCTGATGCAATTGCGGGAGAACATGCCCCGCTTTGCCCTGGTGTCCACATCCGAGACCCTCCATTTGATATTGGCTCCTTGAATCCGAATGGATTTGGTGAGACGAGGCTAAATGTAGGAGATGAAGGTCCGTCTTGTGGAGTTTGAACACCAGAAAGCCAACCTGAATCTGGTGGTGTTTGACGACCAGGACTGGCTGGGGTAGAGGATGGTAAGAAGGCATAATGTTGTTGTGCCCACGTAGTTGCCATTGGATCATCGCTCATTCTGGGAGTACGAGCTGTGGGAGAGCTCAAAGGTGGAGTAACGGGCGCACTTATAGAGCTCCCAGGAATGTACAAATGGTGGGGAAATCTGGATGATGAAGGCGATGATCCGGATGAGAGATTCTTAAGCCAAGGAATTAGTGTGTTAGGATCATGATTATTTTGGGCATTTGCAACATAATTGGATGAGACTGGGCTAGGGAAAGATGATGAAGCAGGACTTGGATTATACGAAGCACCTGGACTCGGTTTGTAAGATGAGCAGGGGCTTACAGAAGCTGAATAGCCTATAATATCCACATGTCCTAATGGCTTGCATCCCTGGAAAATAGAGAATCGATAAGCATATACAAAAATGAATAATCACAAAAAAAATTGAGAATAAATCAGCCACCAGAATGCAATTATGGCAGGAAAAAAAACATCATATTCATAAGGTATTGCACATTGATGACTACGAGCTGATAAACAATGATCCAAGTTCATCAATTTGAGTTCTCATCATTCTTCAAAGACGTCAAACACTTCGAGTTTTTAAGATGCAGCATTAACAATTTTTGAGCCGAGGATCTATCGGAAACAACCTCTCAACCCTACTTACTACCCTCCCCAGATCCCACTTGAAGGATTACAATTGGCTTGTTGTTGTTCTATGAAGGATAAACAAGATGGTATTTTAGTGCCAAGCAATCAGGCAGACCTAAATGCACTGATAATTTTCCAAGCCAATGATAAAAATATCATGAACCTCAAACAAAAGCCACCAAGAATGAACACTAATTTTGAACACAACTTGTACCTTGACCGCTCATCTCTATCATTGTTCTATAATATACCTGTAGACACAGAAGCAGATTCACCACTTGAAATATAGCAGTATCATGAATCCGGAGCAACCAAAATTCTGTTCTTACGAGGTTAGCAATCTACTTCGCTCTTAGAAGCCGACTTCTGCAACACATCGACCAACTAAACTTAGCTCTTCTTGAGACCATTTCTCTTTACTTATCCAGTGATTGATACTATCGATTGATCAGGATCACAGTGCAAAAATTACACTACAGGAAATGAAGGGAGATCAAACCCAATGATTTGGAAAACCATTTGCATGGATTAACCAAAACTTTGGTAACCAAATAGTCATTGGCAGGTCCTCATATTTTTAACGTATGTTGTATAACCTCTTCATTCACCTATATGTAAAAACTGAAATCTTCAATTCATCTTCAGTGTATTTAAAGAAAAATCAGCTTAAGTTTTATAAGGATGGACCTGAGCTCAGCAATAAGTATACTTCTTTTTTCTTTTAAATTTTTCTACCCCTTTTTCACTGAGAAGATTGTTTTCAACTAAATCACCTATAAGCTGATGACAACAGTTAAAGTACTTAATCATATGGTTTTCTAGTTGCAGTTCAAATTGGCCAAATCTTTCTCAATCGTGTATGAAGCACACATACGAAGGTGCACGCATAAAGGTTTGGAATTCTTTTTTTATTTGAATCTTCACAATCCTACAGTATTCTTGGACCCTTGGTTGAGCTCTACCCTTCCCGCATTTCATTGTGTTTTGAAAAGAAAAATCAAATCTCTCCACATGGATTGATGTCCTTTTATCTTAGCAAGACAACAGTACACAGTTAAACCAATTCCTTTTTCAGATACTGAAGCTATTTTCTGTTTGACATGAATATTCTTATACCAAGTTACTTTGATATTTTGAAGATTGTTTAGTAGTCCCTAATATTTTAACTCAGTCTACCTGAGCGGGCTGTGCTGGTTGAATATAATAGGTACCTGATAAAATTAATCGAGCGGCACACAAGCTAACGAGGACACCACCACCACTACAATAACAAAATATCCAGTGTTATCCCACAAGTGAGGTCTAGAGAGGGCAATGTGTATGCATACTTCACCCTACCTTGTGCAAGTAGAAAGGTTATTTCTAATAGACCCTCGGTTGGCAGAACACCACCTTCATAAAAATATTAGTGGAGCCATCTTTAGCACTCCAGTGGTGACTGCTATCCACCTTCCAAACTTTAGATTTAGGCTCCCAAAAATCTGAACTCTTTTGGTCATCAAATGGCCACTAAAACTTTCATCCACAACAATTATGAATTATTGGTCCCCCTTCCCACCATTGACCAAAGACTTGGTATAATGACAGACAATCCCTACATATTCATGATATAAAAGTGCTAACATACCCAAAAAGAATTGGACATAACCCACACCCACACCTTAAAGAGGCAAAGAATGATGGCACTATCAGTAGTGTCAACAACATGATTATAAATTTATACTCTCGAGACCCATAAACAGTTCTCCTCCCATCCAATCCAAAATTAATTTCCCCACACGCTTTACAGCCTCAACAATTAATTACTCCATTTTTTTTTTCTCTTTTTTGTGAAACAGAATCCAAAGATCTGATATCTACTTTACTCTTATATTATAATCATGCATTATAACATTATAACAAACTGCAACATAAAGTATAATAAATGACACCCAACATTCAAGAACATCTAAGGCCCACATATTTGATAACCAGTCCACACCACCGCAAAACACACTATTGAATCACATGCTTGACTTTAGATGGGAATGCATTTAACCCCTGGAATCTCGGTAAAAGACGATAACCAAGATTTAAATTTTATGAGTTCTCAATTCTATCACAGCAAGTCTGAAACCTTAAGTACTAGTAATTAGCAGCAAGTCTGAAACGTTAACTACTAGTAATTAGATTCTAAATTTAACTTTTGTAATCTTTATCATATATACATGGTCTGAGTCAACATTACTGGAATCAGCCGAACTCGTATCTACCTCCACCCTAGTTATATATAACAACAATATAAAAAACAAGTGTAACTTAACATGTTCCACTACTTCCATTTCTAAATTTGGGAACAGTTCAACTTAAACGTATCATTTTACCTTAATGAGAATTTTTTAAAACCACACAAATGCTACGAAAGGCTACACGTTTGAAAAGTCTCATAGCTAGCAAACGTTATATCATGTTTTTAACCACAATTTTTGAAGTCCTCCCTTTATCTTAAAACTCCGTACATATTCAAACTTTGCCACATAAATTAAAAGGAAAGAGAGTAACAAGTTATGTACTGTACAACTATCATTGTTTTCAAAGCTAATAATGAACATTTATCATGAAAATTTACCAGTAATTAGCTTAGAAACATGGGGTAACAATGGCAGAAACAGTGATGCATCAAGAGGTTGTACTGTGTGGGCAAAGTGGTGAACCCTTTAAAATTCCCAAAATGCCCTTCAAGGAAATAAAGAGAATCTACTCGAGTCACGAGGCAAAAACAGGAACCACACTAAGAAACGTAGCTTTCAAGCTTCATCACAGATGAAAATGCAGTAAATTCAGGACTGTTTGACCATAAAAATTATTCCCTTTTTTCTCGGAATAATTTTCACTTTATTTAAAAATCATAAAAATTCCAAATTCAACTCAAAGTATGATATTTTTCTTCACTTTTCAACTCTAAATCCATAAATTCCGGGAAAAAAAGTGAAAAATATTCGAAATCTATGGCCAAAACGCCTTTGAATCAACATGAACTTAACAAAATGACTCCGTTGACCTTCTATAACAAAGCAAAATTATAGATAGAGTGAGAAATACAACTATCCAGCAAGGGTAATCTCGTCCAAATAGAGCATTTTATTGAAACATTCAAACTTCTCAGAAAATCTCAGACTATGAATCTATGAATTTCAAGTTCCGATCGAGTAACAAAAAACGAAGTGAGCTCAATCCAAATCGATTAATCATCTCAGTTTCGGTAGCTGAATGAAAAAAAATCAGTATAAATAGCTTCGATTTGGATTATTTACCTTTTTGTAAGTAGTTCCATCTTCTTCGACGATCCAACCAGCTTCTTTACACAGAGCTTTCAACACTTCGTTGTTATCACAGTGTTTCGGCAGCTTATAGTTACCGTACATTCTAAGTCCGGCGAAGATCTTCGCGGCGATCGCTCTTCGCCGTCGTTCTCTCCGTTTGTTGTTCTCTCTTTCCTTCCATGTCGGTAACCTCGTGCCGGACGTCATTACGGTCGCCGGAATCGTTGCTGTAACCGGGATCAAACCGGATTAAGGAAAGCGGTTCGAGTGTGAAACCGGTTTGGTTCTGGATCGGCTTTAAGTTGAAAATTCGTAAGACGGAGAAGAAGAGGGGGGAGAAGTAAATATGCGAACGGTGAGTTGAATATTGCCACCAAATATTGAAAATATTACAAGATTGACACTTGGGTGTTGTTTGGCTTGAAATAAAGTTTTCAAGATTACAATCAATCGAATCGAAAAATGTGACTTTGACTTTCGAAAATTTGATTTAATACTTAATTAATCTAAGTACAAATTAAATTTTCAAAAATTAAAAGAGTCACTTAAGAAACCTAATTTAAATTTTAAAACCTAACAGAAAAATTTTAAAATTTTCAAAAGATAGGTAAGGATTCAATTTTTATTTTGAAAATAAATTAATCACCCAAAATGGCCGCTAACTTGCGGTTGACCAACGATTAAGAATTTTGACTAATTTTGAAAAGGGTGACTGAATTTTAAAAGTGTTGACTAGCTTGTTAGATCTCAAAAATTCTGTCCAGTTGAAAATTCTAATATGCCTTAAATTCTGACTTGTCGGAGATTGACCTTCTTGTTTAGAATTTTTGAGTTTCTTCTTAAAAACTCTGTCTCAATTGAAATTTTTGATATGCCTTAAATTCTGACTTATCGGAGATGGACCTACTTATTTAAAATTTTTGAGTTTCGTCTCGCTTCTCTTTTATATGGTAGATAATCTCATTATATTGGTATAACTTCTATCCTTATTTTACCTAATATTCACAATAAAAGTATTAAATAAACTTGATCCAAATTGATGAAATAATCCTTAATTCTCTACCCAAACAGCTCCTTACTTATTTGTTTAATATATTAATTTTTGTAAAAGTATTTTCTTTGTCCTGGAAATATGGGAAGTGCACGTGTTTAGTCTTTGTAACGGGGGTGGGTGGGGTAGCGAGGTAGCTGCATGGAAAGTGTGCATGAATAGTTATTACGACGTCGTTTTAACTTTTTGGCGGGACCACGCGGCACTCATGTAAAATTTTTAGATATATTTGGAGAATATAATTTTAGAGGGAAAAATAAATACATAGTCAACTTAAGCTAGTTATTAGTGTGTATAAAAAATTATAATTAAGGGGTTCGTAGTAATTGAGGGATAGATGAATATTACAAAAATCCATCTCTCGATTAAAAGTCCCACATCAATAAAATACAGAAGAGATGTTAGGTATATAAATAAATGACCAGTCTATATACGGTGAGACGTCTTTTGGAGTGAGCCCAAAGGGACAAATCTGTGATAGGCTGGGTCTAAGAGCGAACACAACTTCACAAGTATGTAAATATGTCAGTAATAAGTTATCTCATATATATGATGACATAACTTATCCCTGAATAATTTATTTTGAAATGGTTAATCCCGAGATAATCTACTCCCAACCAAACAATTTCTTGCACATTAAACTTTTAAAAAATATAGGTATAAATTAATTCTCAACCAAACAATTTCTTGCACATTAAACTTTTAAAAAATATAGGTATAAATTAATTCTCATCGATTCATATAGTAATTTTAATATACATATTAGGCTTAATTGTATTAAAAACTATTTACAGTGCTAAAAGAAATTAGAAATTTCTAATGTGACTGACTTGGAAATTTTGAAAGATAAAAGCAAAAATGTCGACATCGATATTTATCTAATCGCTTAAAAATTATGATTATATGTGTATAATTGGATTAAAATCGATTAATATCGACCTAATAAGTAGATTCACTTTTTGTAATATTTATTTGGAAGGATATATTTAATGTGAATATTTTTTGTAATTAACTTTTAATCGTTTTGATAAATCGTAATTCTCTTTGCATATTGCTAAAACATCTATGATAACCTTAACTAATTTGACGTGCATGCATAATTATAAAGAACTCAAATTATTTCAGTCTATTTTATCGTTTTGAATTTTATTTGTCGTTTTTGAATTATTACCTACAAAATAAATTAAATAACCTAAGAAAAATTTTAAAAATATATTTTTTTTCCAATTTAATCCCCCATTTTCTTATTATAGAGGAAAAAATAGTTCTCATTGTGTTGACTTTTTGTAGTTATTGATAAAGCTAATTAACTGCCTAAACTAGGTAATAATACATTACTTAATTAAGTTGTTAGCATGTCGTCTTCATGAAAATTACTTGGACCTCATGGTCAATTAATATTGAAGGAAAACAAGTTTTAGTTATAAGGGGAAAATGACAAATTAGATGAACGACTGGTGAATTAGATATGAGCGATTTTAAAATAATTTTCTTATATTTATCTTGAATATATAACAAAGAATTAACAATAAATAAATAGATACTGATAATATGGATATTCATATTATTTATCTGAATATTAATTTTTGAGTAGATAATATGAATGATATTCATATTGAATCTATCTTTAAATAGTAAGTTATTTAACTGAATCAGAGTGGATAGTTACTTATTTCATTAACCATTTTTATCAGCCTGTTATGCATATATTTCGGTATGACGTAATTGTTTTTAAGAAAATATATATTTTGCATATCATATTACTTGTATACAAATAATCAAAATTTTACGTCAACATTTAAAAAGGTCGAAACCCTACATGTGAAATGTAGGGATATATAGATGCATGGGTAAGACTTGAAGAAAACATCATGTATGCTTGGTTCAAAACGAATAATATTGTATCACATTAAAAAATATTTGTAAACTACTTTTACTTGACAAATTAATATCAAAAACGATAAATTTACCACATAAATATAAAAATAACAAAATGATAATACCGTGACTCGATAATTACAATACTTTACTATACCAATAGATTATGATAAAACACTCGTGCAATAATCGATTGGGGTGTAATAGCATTGATTTTTTTTCTTTTATTTTTTCATTTTATGTTTTATTATTTAGTAGTTTTATTTTGTTGTTTACATTACCTTTTTTTTTCTCTACTAGCTTTACCTCCTACGTTACTCTTTTTTTTTTTTTTTTTTTTTATAGATTTATCCTTTGAAATGTTGATCCGTGATATATATTATAATGTTTTCATAATTATAGTACAAATAATGAGAAATAAATAAAATATAAAATAATCTCTTTCCATGTGACATGTTCAAAGTCATAAAATAAAAACATGTTGATACATTAGATATAACTTTAATTTATAACCATATATTGAAAAGTCTACCAAATCAAATCAACTCATTCTTTTTTATAATAAGCGAAAGTCTTAACATTATCACATAGATTAAGACTAAAAACACATTTAACATTTTTTTTTAACTCCACTTATGTTAACTCTTAAAAATACAATTTAATTATTAGCAAAGATAAAAATATTAAGTGATATTTTTATCTGTCTTAATCTTAATTGACAAATTCAATATTATATTTAAACTATTTACTCTTAATGGACTTCTTATCCAAACTATTTACCTTTCTACCCATCTATCCCTTTTTATTTCGCGTACCGAGCTCTGCACAATGAAATATACTCTGGCGGTATATATATACTATAGCGGTGACATATAGAATGAGGTCAGTCCTTTGTGATATTCTGACGGTATATTGATACCCAATTGATATATAGGATTGTTTTAAAGAACAAATAAAAAATTATTAAACGATAAATTAGTAGAAAATATATTCATTATATACTTTATCGGTATATTTATACTATATTGATATTATATAGGATTAAATTTAATTATCTGTGACACCCTGTTGATATATGTATACCTTATTGGTATATCATACAAGGAGGTGTTGATATTCGCATGACGTCGGCGCACAAATTTTAGTATTAGGGGGTCAAAAGTTTAATAGTATCAACATGACGTTAGCGCACGAATTTTAATATTAGAGATCAAAATTATAATAGTATGAGGTACAAAATATAAAGAGATATATGAATATAAATAATTTGATTTAAAAGAGTACAAACTTAATTTTTCATATATTTAATAGTGATAACTGATAATTGTGGCACGAAAATTGACTCAAACATCAGGATTAAAAATAAAAATTTACAGCTTAACTACTCATCTGACACTCTAAAACAGGCACCATATAATAGGAGTTTCTTATGAGCATCCAAAAAGCAGACGTACCAACGAATCGAACCCATTCAGAAGAAGTCTTGAGAAACAGAGTCAAAGTAAACTTCCTTCTTCTTCTTTCTAAGGACTATTCTTGATTTTCTCCTACAGGTAATATTCTAACAATGGATTTTTTGTGCTTTGAGATGCTATATCCTTTGTGGGGTTGTGTATTATTGTTTTGAGCTTTTGATTGATGTTTTGGGAGTTTAATTGATTGTTTTTAACTACTTTGAGGTAATAGGTTTCTGTGTAATCTGTAAAGTTATAAGCTTTTTTACTGTATCTCTTTTGGGGATTTTGTATTTTTGTGTGATTTGAGCTTTTGCTTGAAGTTTTGGGAGTAGTAGGTATTGTTTTTAACGACTTTGATGTAATGGGTTTCTGAATAATCTGTAAAGTTATTAACTTTTCTCAAATTAGGGGGAATTGTATACCCTTTGTGGGTTTTTGTATTTATGTATGAATTGAGCTTCTTCTTGAAGTTTTGGGAGTATACTTGATTGTTTTTAACGACTTTGATGTAATGGGGTTTCTTGGTTATCTGTGAAGTTACTGTCTTTTCTCATTTTCTTGCACTTTCTAGTTAATTGTGTTTGCAAGTTTTCTGAGTTTTGTGTGTGATTTGAGCTTTTTGATTGAAGTTTTGGGAGTAATGATCTGTGAAGTTACTGTCTTTTCTCATTTTCTTGCACTTTCTTGTTAATTTTCTGAGTTTTGTGTGTGATTTTAGCTTTCTGATTGAAGTTTTGGGAGTAATGATCTGTGAAGTTGCTATCTTTTCTCATTTTCTTGCACTTTCTTGTTAATTGTGTTTGCAAGTTTTCTAAGTTTTGTGTGTGATTTGAGCTTTTTGATTGAAGTTTTGGGAGTAATGTTTATTGTTTTAACGACTTTGATGTAATGTGTTTCTTGGTAATCTGTAAAGTTACTATCTTTCCTCATTTTCTTGCACTTTCTTGTTAATTGTGTTTGCAAGTTTTCTGAGTTTTATGTGTGATTTGAGCTTTTTGATTGAAGTTTTAGGAGTAATGTTTATTGTTTTAACGACTTTGATGTAATGGGTTTCTGGGTAATCTGTAAAGTTACTATATTTTCTCGTCTTCTTGCACTTTCTAGTTAATTGTCTTTGCAAGTTTTCTGAGTTTTGTGTGTGATTTGAGCTTTCCATTGAAGTTTTGTGAATAATGATTATTGTTTTAACGACTTTGATGTAATGGGTTTCTGGATAATCTGTAAAGTAATTAACTTTTGTCGCTTTCTTGCACTTCCTAACTTTGACAGGGAAATTGTGGTTGCAGATTTTCTGAGTTTTTGTGTGATTTGAGCTTTTGATTGAAGTTTTAGGAGTAGCAATGATTGTTTTTAATGACTTTGATGTAATGGATTTCTGGAATAGTATGTGAGTATTTAACTTTTCTATTAGTCGTAAACAAATGGAAGTGGGATTTGCAGATGGGTTTTAGTGTGAAAAAGACTGTTTTTAGCATTTGTTTGAGCACTGAAATCTTGGTTTTCTGTAAAGAAAAGTTATTTGAGCTTTTGCTTGAAGTTTTGGGAGTAATAATGATTATTTTAATGACTTTGATGTAAATGGTTTCGGGGTAATCTGTATAGTGATTAGCTTTTATCATCTTGTTGTACTTTCTGTTTGTCGTTGTAAATGCAAGGTAAATTGAGGTTTGGAAATTGCTGAGTGTTAGTGGGAAAAAACTGTTTTTTTAGCATTTGTTTGAGAACTAGAAATGTTGGTTTTCTTTGAAGACAAGTTATTTGAGCTTTTTCTTGAAGTTTTGGGAGTACTAATGGTTGTTTTAACAACTTTGATGTTATGGGTATCTGGGTTATCTGTAAAGTGATTAACGTCTCTCATCTTCTTGCACTTTCTGATTTTGACTTGGGGGAAATTGGGTTTAGGAAATTTCTGAGTTCTAGTGTGAAAGAACTGTTTTTTTTAAGCATTTGTTTAAGAACAGGAAATCTTGGTTTTCTTTGAAGACAAGTTATTTGAGCTTTTTCTTGAAGTTTTGGGAGTAATAATGGTTGTTTGTGAATGACTTGATTGGTTGTAAACGCAGGGAGAAGGCCTTCTTTTGGAATTCAAACTGATTGACTTTGTTTGAGCACTTGTGGAAACACATGATAGGCAGCGATCTCTTTAACAACCCTCTAGCAAATTTGTGTGGTTTGAAAGCGAGCCAGAGCTGGGACTTGAATGGAAACGTGTATTCACAAAGAATTTGTATAATCAGTGGGAGCTTCTTCACTTGAATATATTGAAGGAAACCAAGGTGATAACAATTTCGTCTGGTTGTATGCATATGCTGGAAAACTGATAAGTTGATCTTCCCTGTCAATAAGGATTTGTCACTTCTAGTTGAGCTTCCCGTTGTGATTCGGATTTGAACTTACCATGGATGAAGCTCCTTGCAGCACCAATGCACTGCCTCCGTTTATTGCAAAGATATATGAAATGGTGGATGATCCCTCCACCGATCCAATCGTCTCCTGGAGTTCAAATAATAAAAGTTTTATTGTTCATAATCCTCCTGATTTTGCAAGAGATTTGTTGCCTAGATACTTCAAGCACAATAATTTTTCCAGCTTTATCCGACAGCTAAACACTTACGTAAGAAATTTGTTTTACTTAATTCATTTGCAGTGATATTGTTGTTAAATTGAGTTTCGATCTTTCACAGTTTTGTTCTTATTGTCACGTCATTTACTCTCTTTTCAAACCAGGGATTCAAGAAAATACATCCCGAACAATGGGAATTTGCAAATGAGGATTTTCTTAGAGGTCAGCCACATCTTTTGAAGAATATCTATAGACGGAAACCTGTTCACAGTCATTCTGCACAGAATTTACATAGCGTTTCATCATCTGCATTGACCGAATCAGAAAGACAAGGGTATAAGGAAGATATTGAGAAGTTGAAGCATGAGAATGAATTACTTCATTTAGAACTACACAGACATAAACAGGATCATCAAGAACTTGAAACGCAATTGCAGGTCCTTACCAAACGTGTCCAACAAGTGAAAGACCGACAAAAGAACGTGCTGTCTACTTTAGCTCGAACCACAAATAAACCAGGATTAGCTTTGAGCCTCATGCCACAGCTGGAAATGAATGAAAGGAAGAGAAGGTTGCCAGGCAACAGCTTAAGTTATAATGATACAGGCCTTGAAGATAATCAAGTGAGTTCTTCTGAAGATTTGACTCGGGAAAATATGGACCCAACTTCGCTTTTGACTCTCAACAAAGAAGTGCTAGATCAGTTGGAATCTTCTTTGACCTTTTGGGAGTATACACTGTGTGATATTGATCTTGCTGGGATGAGACGGAGCTCCTCGGTGGACTTGGATGAATCTATGAGTTGTGCTGACAGCCCTGCTATATCTTACCCGCAACTAACTGTTGATGTTGGGTCTAAGGTTTCTGATATTGACGTGAACTCTGAGCCTAATGGAAATGCAACTCCTGATGTTACCCCAACAGATAACCGAGTAGGGACTGCTAGTAATAATGTGCCAACAGGAGTAAATGATG
>JAPFFP010000070.1:726965-740502 GCA_026153255.1 Solanum medicagineum
TCTTTTCTTAACTTATATATATTAACTTTTTTGAATTCTTTTCTTTTTATAATTATGATATTTTAATTTTAAAAATGTCACGTGACCTTAAAGAATTATCGATACCTTTTTACACCTCTAGACCTTGACCAAAAAGAAATATAATTCCTTGTTTAAATAGAAGAAGGATTGAGATTTTTTAATTAGGTAGCGTCTGGAATGGGTAAAAACAATGAATGAGGTAATTATTTAAACTATGTGTCATTTTTGGAATTTTAAAACTAGTTTTAGCTTTTGTTTTTTTTTAAAAAAAGGAATTCATTCTATTAAAGAAAAGGATAATTACACATCATTTGTTAGACGACAAGTGTGATATACATTATTTGTTAGATGACTAAAATATATATGCAAAACTTTTATAACAAGAGGTATATCTGGCCTGTATGGCAAAATTAAGAGATATATTTAACCCTTTATCCTTTTTTTTAAGGGCGTGTTAAATCAAAATAGGCTGAATAAATTAAGATAAAAAAAAAATAATGCTCACAACATAGAATTATAAAAAGTACTGAAGATTACATACTCAAATAATTAGAAGTAGAATAATTCCATTAGTCTCCAACTATACACTTTCATTGATCATGTGTACAATTCTAACCTATTTTAATTAATCTTTCTTTTATAAGAGTGAGTTAGATTACACTATATATTGAGACTTCTAGGTTAAAACTTAAAGGAAACAAAATTGTGAGGTCCACAAACTTTGAATTTGCTTAGAGAAATCGAAATAAAGCAAACAATATCTTAACAGTAGCAAATCTCATATCAGAATAGGACCAAGAAGTTAGGCGGTACGTATATAAGTGTGAGTTCATAACTAAAGTATGAAGACATTTTTTGAGTTAAAACTTAAGAGAGCAAAATCGCGAGATCCAAAAATCTTGTGAGTGATGACCAAGTCAAAGTGGATAATACCTTGACCATTGGGTCATGACTCGTGACACTTAATTAGACGGAATCAAAATTGTAAAAATGAAACAAAAAAGAACAAGAACAACATACTAGTATACATATAGTCCACAGATGGAGTCTGAAGAGGGTGAGATCGTCATAACGATATGCAAATTAAAGAAGAAAGATCAATGGCCTACTCCTGGACTAGGAACAGACTTGAGGATTCTATTAATAGTGTGTGAGTGACCCTTCTTGCTAGGTGAGGAATTTGGGATTGTGCCCTTAGGAAGGACAATTTGATGCAATAATCTCATGTCCTCTAAATTAGGGATTTTCTTCAATTCATGCAAGTTTAATACTAGCTTTCTATTAGCTTGTGTTGTGGATGTTATAAAAGGGACAAATATCAATAATAAGAGCATGAAGAGAAAAGTGGTACTAGAAGTCTTTGAAAAATACATTGTTTGTTGTATCATGTATGTGATATTTGGTTTTGTCAAGATGGTGATAGAAAGGGTGTGCTATATAGACTTTTTTATTTCTATGATTTCTAGGTGCTAAAAGAGGAGAAGAAAAATGAGTAGGAGGGGGGAGGTGGAGGAGGAAAAGTTTTGGATTCGAACTTTGTGATTATATAACCTTTTTTGTTAGAGAGTATTTTATAACTTTATTTTTAATCAGCATACTAGGCGTGAAATCGAATTAACGAGGTTCTTGAATTTTAGATAGGAAAAATTACGCAGATAGGCAAATATATACTAGTCAATTAGCTAACATAACTATACTTTGAATTAATTATGGTTCGCAACAAACATGTAGCTGTAATTACAGTTTGAGTTTTGTATAATATGTGTTGTGCACGATTATACAAAAGTTGTTCGTGAATCAAATTGTATAGTGAAATATATAAAAACTGTGAATTGTATAGTGAATTATATAACTGTTGTGCACGAATTGTATAGCAAAATATACAAATGTTATACAAAAACTATGAATTGTATAGCACATTATATAATGTATACAAGTACTGTGTGAATTATACAAACGCTGCTATAACTATAGTTATAAAATATAATTACCCAAATTATCACTATAAAATATAATTAAGATATTTTTGAATGATCATATACAAAAATTCTTCTTTTACATATCAAATGATTCTTTTGTCAACACAATGAGAAAGGTTATTAAAAGCAAGCGTGATGGCTACGGAGAAGAGGATTCTAGTTGGGCTACCACAAATTCCAATGTTTGTTTTGGAAATTGTTACCTTTTTTTTTTATAAAAAAAATAGTCCGAACACATTTGAATTATTATTTTTTTATATAGTTTCACGTTTCATTCATTATCAGTTATTCATTTTTTTAGTTGAACTATCACTATTTATTTATTAAAATACACTTCAAAGCTGATTAAATCAACTATCGATTTTTTTTTCTATCTGAACTATCATATCAAGTCAATTAAGTGTATTTCATCATCTACTCATTGAGAAACGAACATAACAAATAAAAGTGGACCGAGAAAAGAACATTTGATGTTAAACTTGGATGGTTTTTATAGTACATTGAAGCTAGCTAGTTATGGTCTTACAATTATATTATTTATTTATTTTTTAAATAAGGAATTAAAAGTCAACCATAAACGTTAAATTATGAAATTATTTTCTCAAATTTTAAAATATAAATATTGAGGGTTGTTGTCACGTTAAGTGACAATCCATATGGCTTTATAATTATTTTGTGTTGTTTTATTTGATTAATTTTTCATATTCCCAAGACCATTTTGGTAGGCTACTTATAACAATTCCTTCATACTGTTGATTATTATCTTTTACGTTTTCTAATTTTGTCTTTTTAGGCAACAAGGAAGACAAAGAATAACAACTTGGTCATCTTATTTTTATCTTTTTTTTAGTTTTATCGATGTTCGATATTTTTATTAGAATATTGATTAATTTGTTTATATTGTGTAGATATAATCTCAAGATCAATTAAGGGCGATAAAATGATGATTTTTATTTTTCATTTATTTTTAGTTGTCACAGTTCCTATTTTTAAAGAAACTATATAAATTTTGATTAAAATTTTAAGATATACTTTTGATACCAAAAAATTCCAATCAATAATATTTTTTAAAAAATAATTTTTCAATATCTAAATATTTATTTTAAAATATCAAATTAATTTACTCTAATATTAAATTTCAAAAATTACAACATAATCTTTACTATATTAAAAGTGTGAAAACCCTTAGAAATATTGTTTGAACTTTTTTGCGTTTCATTAAAATACTCTGCTTTAGTTAAAATCATCTTTTCACTATTTTTCTTAATTTATTATTTAATATTTTATTTATTTAGTTTCAAAATTCACTTTTGGATTATAATAATTTCTTTATATTCAGAATTCACTTTTGATTTAGGGTTCTTATACATAAATAATTAACTTAAATTTTGACTACCAAATATTTTGTTAAAAAGTATGTAATATAACAAATTTAAAAAAGAAAAAAATTCAGAACATTAAATTATTCCTTTTATATGAAATCTTTTGTTACATTAAATTTTAATAAGTTAATTATTTAGCTTTTAATTATTTAACTCTATATCTAATATTATAAATAATTGAATTGATTTTCTTATCTTTACCGTTTTAAATACACTAATCTATTATATCAAACTAATAGTATTTATTTATTTAAATACTAGTCTCTTGCGCACGTGTTTCTCCATTTAAATAGTAGTAATTTAAAAAATTATATAAAATAAATTAAAATATGTATATGGGATGAAAGTGGAAATAAATTTCTACTACCAATATATTTTAGTATGTTATAGTAATAGTACAAACTTAAAATATTATGAAAGGAAAATAATAAAATATGTATATATAATGCAGGTCGAAATGAATTTCTACTATCAACATATTTTAGTATGTTATATATATAGCAAGTAAGTTGTTTATATTTGAGATTATTAGTATCACTTATTAATATTGCCCAAAATGACTTTGGTAATTTTTTTTACAACAAATTACATCCATCATATAGTCATTTTTTTTTGGTTCACACCTATATAGCGAACATTTATTTTTGCAGAACTATCATATACTATTATAAATTTATTTATATAATGTGAAAGTGTATAAATATCTCTAACTACGCTATCAATTTTTTTTTATAATTTTCAACTGTTATCCTTATTAAAAATTATCAAAATTTACATCAATTTTGTAGATAATCATATTCAAGAAATCTAAATAGTACTTACGTCTAATTGTTCACAAAAATAATATTTAAAATTTAACTCTATTTATTTAAGCGAGTTCAACTATGATAGATATTATATTTCTAATGTAATCTTCGTCATGCTTCACTCTCGAGAGTCAAATTCAAGGCATCTTAAAAACAAAAAAAGCTTCACAAATCATAGGATATCATGTAAGATCCCAGATTGTCACGTAGGATACCATGCAGGACATGTATATCTATTGTTCAATTATATAGAAGTTCAAGATCTTATTGATACCTATCCAAAGTTGGACCATTAAAATGTCGGTTGAGGTCAAGTTAAATGATACTTTTATGTATTACAAGAATCGCCTTTGAGAGAGGAGTGGGTCAATTGACTTTCGAAAAAACAATAGGTGGACAAATGAAAATTGATCTTTACGAGCTAATGATGTTGGTTCTGTGGTCAGTTGCAAGCACTCAATCAGGTATGCCCACAAACTGTTTGATGTTTTGTCTCAATGAATTGTCTGTGTTTTCTACTAAATCTCAGGTGTTCTATGTCTGTTAACTCTAAATTGTGTGAATATAGATTCTGATTGTTGGTTTAAAATGGAGGATTCTCTTGTTCTGTCGCAATTACCTCTCGGTGTCTTTTCATTGGGAGTAGGGGGAGGGAATTACAGGGTGGGAAATCGAACTCTTACCAACAAGGTGAAAGTTGAATTAGTCAATCAATTGAGCTACTGAGTTTTCTCTAGTATAAGAGTGTGACATCATGTGTAAGTTGATTTAAGTTAACACAGGTTTGGAAAGAAAAGTTTGTTATTTGCCTATCGCGATTAAATAGGTGCACTCTACTTTGAGACAACATACTCGGATTCTTCCATATTGATATTAGTGAGGTGTGTGGGAAGGATAGTGCCTAATAGGCTAATATAGATATGGATATTTCCCTCGTATACGACCTTTCCGAGTTGACTCTCACAAGTGAACAAAGAGGTGGATATTGGATCTTGAAATTTGTCATCTCCACTATCCCGATCTTTTCTTATCTATTCATTTTGTCAGGTATCTGAATCATAGGATTTTGAGGAATTTGCTTTTCACATTCATTCTACTGGACCAAAATGAGGCCTTTCCTTCCTAGTTGTCAGTTTGATATGCAAGTGTTGAAATCACTCATTTTAGATAAGTAGATAAATTTTCCAAGTTATGTGGGGCATAAATGTGACTCATGTCGTCAATGCAATTATATTAACGGCCCCTGAAGACTTGAGCAAGTGTGGAGGGGAAAGTGTGAGACTTATTGAAAGTTGAAACCAACCAGCTTTGCAAAACAGAATCAATCATGCACAAATGAAGTGCTAAAACAAAAGGAAAACAATCTTTACATGAATCCAACAATTAGCAAACATTTGCAACAAATAAGGGATCTGGGACAAGAGATTCCGAGAACATGCTCAGCATGTAGGAAGTTGAATCTTGATCTTCAGTAACATCCTTACAACATCTTTCATGTTTGTCCTTCTTGCTGGAGATTCAACACAACAATCTAGCGCAACTTTCATGATTGATGCCACAACATCTAGCTTCTTTTGTGAGTGATTATCGCTCGGTGTTATCAAGTTGGCATCTACAACATCCATTACGGTTTCTAGAAGTGAATAATTCACCCATTGCTTCAAGCTAAGATCTCCCTCAAACTCATTAGGCTTTCTCCTAGTAAAAGTTTCTAGCAACATGATCTCATAACTATATACATCACATTTTGTTGATACTAATCCATTCAGTCCATACTCTACAGCCAAACAATTAGTTTAAAGATTCAACATGATGTCCTGGTGGAAAAGAAAAAGAAAGGAAAAATCAGGAAAACAAAGAGACGTACCCGGTGCAATATAACCCAAAGTAGCTAAGGTTTTAGTGTATAAATCATGTTCATCTTCACCAAGCATTTTTGAAATACCAAAGTCGCTTGGGGGGCAACCATATCCTCATCTAGCAAGACGTTACTAAGCATTTAGATCACAATGAATCACGGGCGAAGAGCAACCATGGTGAAGATATTCCAACGCACATGCCACATCTATCGAGCACTAAAGCCTTAAAATCAAGGTTGGAACAACTAGTGATGACTTTTACGAGATTCCTATGACGAAGGCTGCACAAAACTTCACATTCCGTATCAAAACTCTTGAATGCCGCTTCTAGTTGCAGGTTAAACACTTTAACTGCAATATGAGTTCCACTTCTGAGAATGCCTTTGTAAACAGAGCCAAAACTTCCTGAACCAATCAGATTACTCTCACTTTGAGAATCAATTGCTTGGAGCAGTTCATAGTATGAAATTCTCTCTCTTGTTATGGTAGGCAGTGAATCAGCTTGTGGAGGAGCACTCTTACCTCTTCTATACCTTATCCATAGGAACACAAAGGCGATAGAAGCAAATGCAAGTGCAATTCCTAGCATAAGAAATAGAACAAGCATTTTTTTCCTATTTGATCTGTGCTTCGATGATGTGGGGCATGGCGGGACACTAAACCTTGAAGAACCACACAATGCTTCATTGTTATTGAAAAACTGACTCAAGAGGTTCTGAAAGGAACCCCCGAGGGTATTTCACCATCCAATTTGTTGTTAGAAACATTGAAATACTTCAGGTTTTGACGTTTCTCCAAAGACATAGGAATGATTCCGGAAATATTATTACGAGAAAATGTCTAGATATTCCAAGCTCACCATGTTGCTCATCGAGTCAGGTATAGATCTTTGCAACTTGTTGTGTCTCAAAGAAAGTCTCTCCAAATTTTGCAATCCTCCAATTTCTCTAAGAATTCTATTTGAGAATTGATTCATTGACAGATCCATCTGTGTCACAGCCTTTAGATTTCCAATTTCTGGAGGTAAAGAGCCAACCATGTTGTTTGAGGACAAGCGTCATTAGATCTTTAAGATTTCCTAAGCTTGTTGGAATATTGGAACTCAATTTATTGGAATCGAGATATATCTCCCTATGGGAAGTGACATTCCCTAAACACTTAGGAAGAGATCCTGAAAGTCGATTTTTAGCCAAGTCTATCATACCCAAATGCTGCAATTTACGTATATGATCTCCAATAAATCCTGTAAGTTAGTTCTCACTCAAGTCAAAGAGCTGAAGGTCTCAAGTTATGAGTTGATATTGGAATCGATCCATTCAAGTTGTTTCCATAAAGATCAAGGAATAATAAGCTGCTTAAGTTCCCAATTTCATTTGGAATTCGCCCTTTTATTTTGCAACTGCCGACGGAAAATTTAGTAAGAGATTTGGAGTTGTTCCCTAAAGAGACAGGAAGCATCACATTTAGAGGGTTGAAAGATAGAGAAATAAATGTCAAATTTCTGCAATTGATTAATGAAGTCAGAAAGCTTAAAAATGAATCACTTGTTAAATTGTTTTCACGTAAGTTTAGCACTTGTAGATGAGTCAAATATCCAAGAGAATTGGGAATCAAGCCACTGAGTTTGTTTCGTGAAAGCTCTAGATGAGTAAGCTTTGAGCAATTGTAGATAGAATGAGGAATAGTCCCTACAAGATTGGTTAAGGCACCCAGAAAAAGCTATTCAATGTTGGGTAAGATAGAACCTATGTTTGGTGGGAGGGTTCCTCATAGATTAGTTGATGAAAGATCAATTATTCTCAGCCGCGATATGTTGAAGATCTCCATATCAAGTGAACCACTAAAACTATTCCTCCCAAGAGTAAGTTCCTCCAACTCAACGAGATTTCTTATCTCCTTGGGTATTTCACCTAGCAACACATCAAGAAAGAAGTTTAATTAATTAGTGAGTTTAGTTAGTAGTTCGCTACAGTATGAGTTGTACTTTGTGCTATCACTTGAATACGTACCAGTAAGACTATTTTCATCAAGATATAGAAGTTGCATCTTGGTTAAGTTGCCAATCTCCCGTGGTAAGGATCCCTTGAGATTGTTCCTCCGTAGTGAAACAAGTTGCAACGAGGAGATATTGAATATGGAGATTGATAGAGCCAGTGATCTGGTTTTCCTCCACGCCTAACTCCACCAAATTAACAAGATTTCCAATTTCTTCTGGAATCATTCCTGCATTTAATGTGTAAAAAAAAATTGAAATATGAGCTAACTAGATACTATAGCATCTCAGCATTCATACGATAAACATACCTGTGAAATGGTTGTATCCAAGATGCAAGCTCTGCAAGTCACTCAATCTTCCAATTTTACTATGTATTGGTCCATCAAACTCATTTTGGAATAAAGATAATATTTGAAGTTGTGAACAATTTGACAAGCTTGTGGGCATCTGAGCATCAAACTTGTTTATGGATAGATAGAGCCCTTTGACAATTGGGAGATAATTGCATAAACCATTCCGAAGATTTCCTGATAAGCTATTGCCAGCAAATGCAAGGACTTCGATTCTAGATATATTGAAAATTGTGAATGCTATAGAACCTGTAAGCTGGTTATCTTGTATGGACAGCTCTTTCAGGTTCTGAAGACTGACAATCTCTTCCGGGATGTTTCCCTGAAGTAAATTGTCAGATATTTCTTAAGTCTCCAACCTTGAGGCATTCAAGAGTGACTGAGGAATGGAACCTATGAAACTGTTATTCCTAAGGTCTAAAACTTGAAG
Organism: Solanum medicagineum; assembly: GCA_026153255.1. Lineage (NCBI taxonomy): Eukaryota > Viridiplantae > Streptophyta > Magnoliopsida > Solanales > Solanaceae > Solanum > Solanum medicagineum. The sequence continues at coordinate 735,789 of JAPFFP010000070.1, forward strand.
TTGGTGTAAGAACCCAAACCAAGAAGGAATTTTCCCTCTGAAGTTGTTTGAAACTTAAATCAAGAAACTTAAGCCGACGCAACCGTGTCATTTCTTGAGGCAAACTTCCATGCAAATTGTTATTTCCCAAGTCAAGAGAAACAAGAAATGTGAGATTTCCAAAATCACGTGGAATCCTGCCTGTCAGAGCCATGTTAGAAAGATTCAACGACTTCACTCGTTGGTGGCGAGAACCACAAGTGACTCCTACCCAACAGCAAACAGAATTAGCGGGGGACCAACTTGCATTCAAGAAATGAAAGGGGTCTGAAATGATTTGAGATTTCAAAGCAAGAAGAGCTAATTTATCGGCGGTGATGTTGGTTTGGGTCATATGTGAACTAGCCATAACACATTGAAGCAACAATAGAAAAGAGGTGAATATTTTCTTCATAATGGCATAAATTAATAGGAAAATGGTACGGCTAGTAACCTATGGTTTTGAGACTATATATAGTGATAATTTCTTTCAATTACTTTTTAGGATTAACTTTTCTTCCTTAATCCTATCATCTCACTTATGTAGGGCCCAAGGTCTTGCAAACGTGATTGGAGTTGACATGTTTTACACAAATTCATGGGAAAGCAAGTATCATTGTCAATAAAACTATAACACTAAATCTTGACTTAGTTTCTGAAGTTCATAATTAAGTCAGAATTTGAATTTTATCGATTTTAAAATCTATACAGTGACATATTACTGGCATTGAAGTAAAATCTCGTACATATTTAGCGAAGTTTTTAATACAAATATTAATTTTGGACTAAAACTACTAAGTTGTGTTGAACTTGTAGGGACCGCACGCACTCTCACTCCAACCCCACATTAGTATGATATTGTCCGCTTGGGATTGGGTTCAACCTATTTAAGGGCATCTCCCAAAAGACCTCATGGGATTGGGTTCAACCTATTTAAGTTGGTCATTTTGACCTTCTACAACCGATGTGGGAGGGAGGAGTTTGCATTTGTAATGTAACAAACCTTCCCTCAAACTCTGACATCTCCCAAAAAGCCTCATACTAATGGGATTGAGTTCAACCTATTTAAGTTGGTCATTTTGACCTTTCACAACCGATGTGGGAGGGAGGAGTTTGCATTTGTATCCCAACACTTTCAGCTAGTACAAGGTCTATTAAATTGCTTAATATGTAACTATTTATCATCTGTTTCAACATTTGTATCCGAAAATGTAATCACTTTTATTTGTTTTTATAATGGAACTAGTTCTTAGCATACCATAGATATTAGGTAACCAATATTAGTTGTTTATTTATTACTCAATCCATTCAAACAACAGTTGATCACATGAATTCTTGCTCACAAACTGTTCGACGTTTTGCCTCAGTGAATTTCTGCACGTTGGCATCTAGAACATCGATTACTGCCTCTGGGAGTGAATAACTCACTCACTGCTTCAAGCAAAGATCTCCCTCAAACTCATTAGGCATTCTCCTAGTAAATGTTTCCAGCAACATGATCTTGTAACCATATTAGACATCGCATTTTGTTAACAACAACCCATCAAGTCCATATTCTACAGTCAAACAATAAATTTAAAGATGTAATAAATGTTTTGATGGGGAGAAAAAGAAGAGGAAAAATCAATGTACAAGTTAGCAAAAATAAAAAGACATACCCGGTGCGATATAGCCCAATGTTGCTAAGGTTTTAGTGTATAAATCATGCTCATCTTCACCAAAAAGTTTTGAAATACCAAAGCCGCTTAGATGGGCCACCATATCCTCATCTAGCAAGACATTACTATGTTAGAAAACTTCAAATAGTCTGTACAGGCTTACAAGTAAATCGTTAGATAGAGATATGAGTCAATAAGAGTTACAAAGGAATACTAACCTTATTCCATTGTAACAACTTTATTTAAGAACTTGGTCTTCTTAACCTTGAAGTTCGCTTTTACTGTATTGTGTTTCTTAGATTGAGAGAATGAGAAAAGCAATGTACCTTCTGGTTTAAGCACTGTTCAGTTTAAAAAATTCTATAAATACATTTGCAGGTTAAAAGACACCTTTTCAATAAGTCTCCATCAGACATATGAAAAGGTTTATGAGTTTCGTCTTATTTAATTCATCCCCATATTAATTGATATTTATTTTCTGCCTCAAACAGTTTAGTTACTTTATTAGATCATAGAATGAGCTCCTTTAAATAACATCATATCTATATACTAATATAATAATGCGCGAGTCCATAAAATAAAAATTACTAATATAATTCATTCCACTTCGACCGAATATGTTTCTGAAGAATTGTACATAGATGAAACTTCATTGTGCACAAACTTTTGTTGTCATAATTAAAATATCTCAAAATAATCTGGTCCATCAATAATACCAATATAGGATCAAATCAGTTCTGGTAACATATATTTGTAATTAAACCCATCGATGGTCACTAATATCAGCAATATGTGTGATATAGATCAAATATGAAAATTACATGTAAAATGATCTAAATCATGCCTATTTTCAACTGGTCCTATTTTATGACATCAATAGTCCAAAATCACAATAGAAATTTACTATCTTTATTTTTTAGAGTTATCATCAAATATGTGAAATTTTTAAACCACTTGATTTTGAATTTGACCAATTGAGATATCCTAAAATGGCTCATCATTGAATCTGTCAATATCAATCTGTCAAACCCTTCGTGGACAAAAATCCATAATCATCAAGTTTGTATTAATATGCCCAATTGACATAAGATGATTGTGAACTAATTTGTCAGGTATTTTTCGGCATTTACTAGACACATTAGGAATTAGATGATTTTCTCTATTTTTCATGTGCGTCCTCCCATGAATTTTTTAATGATATGACATTCAATTAATTTTCTATGAAACATTTATAGAATAGATTATAATGAACGGTAGAAGAAAGTCAATATTGTCGGCCTAATCCATGGGACATTTTTTTTTTTTAGCATTTATGGGTCATACAATAGAAATTAAATGTTTTCTTCTATTTTTTGTATGTGTTAACTCATGGATTTTTTGTTGTTATGACTTTTGGTGATTTTTTTATGAGATCTTTCCAAAGTCATTTGTGACTGGGAAAAAATTTCAATAGCCTTGTCCTGATATGTGCAATATTTTTTGCACTTACAGGCCAACAACAAAAATATACCTATTTTCTCCATTTTCCGATGTGTTAGCTCGCGAATATTTTAGTGATGTGACTTTCAATTAATCTTTTTGTGAAACTTTTGTTGAGCTACCCCTAATGATTGGAAAAAGCTTTCCAATAGCCTTGGAATAATTCCTGCAACATTTTTTAGCATTTGGGGGCTGCGCAACAGAAATTTTCATTTTTCATATGTGTTATGAATTTTTTGGTGATAAGGTATCCAATTAATTTTTCAAGAAACTTTTATAGAATCATGCGTAACGACCTAAGAATAATTTCAATAGCCTTGACTTGACTTGATCCACACAAAGTTTTTTACCATTGAGGAGCCACATAACATGAATTAGGCAATCTTCTTTGTTTCTTGTATGTGCTAGACCATGAATTTTCTGGTGGTATGGTATTCGGTAAATTTTTTGCGAAATCTTTTCAAAACCGTTCATAAGAACATGGAAAAGAATTCTAATAGTTTCAACCTAATTCTTGCAGCACTTTTTAGCATTTAGGGGCCACACAACACTAATTAGGAGGTATCTTTTCCTATTTTTCATGTGTGTTAGCTCATGAATTTTTTTGTGACATAAATTTTGATCAATTTTTTAATGAAACATTTACAAAATCATCTGTAATGACACGGAGAAGAATTCTAATGGTACTCTCAACCTAATTTTCGCTATAGTTTTTAACATTTTGGGGCCATGCAACAGGAATTAAGTAATTTTCTCTATTTTTCATGTATATTAGTCTATGAATTTTTTGGTGATATGACTTTACGTCAATTTTTTTGCGAAATATTTACGTAACCTTGCATAAGGAACTAGAGAAGAATTCCAATAGCCTTGATTTAATTTACATAGTATTTTTTAGTATTTTGGGGTCTGCATTAGGAATAGGGTAATTTTTTATTTTTCGTGTGTGTTAGCCCATGAAATTTTTGTATCACTTCCAATCAAAATTTTCAGGAAATCTCTACCGAACAATCTACAGTGACCTGGAATTCCAATGCCCTTGGCCTTTATCCGTGCAACAATTTTTTGGTATTAGGGGCCACCTAATATAAGATTTAGAAGATTTCTTCATTTTTTATGTGTGCTAGCCCATGAAATTTTTGGTGATATTACTTCCGCTCAATTTTTCTGCGAAACCTTTACAGATCCATTTGTAATGAGCTCGGAAGGAATTCCAATATCTTAGCCTAATCTATGCAACATTTTTAGCATTTTGAAGTCACACAATAGGAATTAAATAATTTTTCTTTATTTTTTTGTGTGTTAGCCCGTGAATTTTTATGGTATAATTTTCGATTAATTTTTCTCTGAAACCCTTACAAAACTGTTTATAAGAACTTGAGGAAGAATTTCAATCGCCTTAACCTATTTTGCACGACATTTTTAAGTATGGACTAGTCCGAATGGATTGAGACCCATACTTACAACTCTATGGCCAGGGATAGGATTGGGGTAGAAACATGACTTTTTCAAAATTTTAATTTCTCTATTTTTTGTGTGGTTTGAATGGGGGAAGGGGG
>JAPFFP010000070.1:743247-754286 GCA_026153255.1 Solanum medicagineum
ACTAAGCGGTTTTTTTTTGCGGATTGGTTCGGTTTGTCGGTTTGGTGCGGTTTACGGTTTGGTTCTGTACACCCCTATTTAAAACTATACGATTAAAGATGTTTTGGTACATTCTATTCATCTTTGTTTTATGACCACAAAATTCAAAAGTCTACTCAATTTTCTTAAAATTCATGTCAAATCAACAACAAGAACATACCCAGTGGAATCCCACAAGTGGTCTGAGGAGGATAGAATGTACGCAGACCTTACCACTACCTCATAGAAGTAGAGATGTTGTTTCCTTGGAACTCTCGACTCAAAAATAAGATTAAACAAATTAAAACGAATGCGATATTTAAATCTTAAATCCGTCTCCGTGGAAGAGAAAGACATGTCAAGGAGAAGGAGACAAGCTAAGGCTAGATAGAACAGACTAAAGTACTATCAAGAAATGAGTAAACAGAAAAGGACTCTGTCCTAACCTTACAAAGAGGTTGTAATAGCAATATATACCACAAAAAAACAAAGCTAAAAAGAGTGATTTAAGGAAGTATGTAACTACTAAAATCCAATTTGCCTTTTTGTTTTTGCTTTTTTGTATGTGTTTTCTTTAAATTCTCAGATCATATATGCACGCCTGTGAACAAGAAAAAAGAATGCAGAAGGGACATGTCTTGTCATTAATTGCTATCAACTAAGTAAGGTTCTATGTGTATGGTTTTTTCTATCCAAAGGGAATGAAAGAAAGACTAAAATAAAAGGACAATACTATTTTTGTTCCATAGTTTACATTATTAAAGAGACCTACATACCATCTTTATTGGTATAAACAACAACGACAACTAACATAGTATAATCCCACAAAGTGAAGTTTGAAGAAAAATAGCGTACATATATCTTAGCTTTACCATAGAGATAGATAGCTTGTTTGTGATTGAGCCTTAGTTCAAGAACAACAATACAAAGCATAAAAGAACGGATGCAACACAAGGACTTCCCAAGGGCAACACATCCTAGTGCTCCTCCCTCATGAAGCATATTTAACTTCAGAGTTCTGATGGAATTCGGTATCTTAGTGTTAGTATAGACGCGTCCAAGAATAAAGATAGAATTCAGTATGTTAGAGTTGGTATAGACACATCTTTATTGTTATAGAGAACAACAACAAACAACACAGTATATTCTTACAAAGTAGGGTTTAAAGAAGAATAACGTATGTATATCTTACCTTACCTTAAAGGTAGATACGTTGTTTGTGAGTTGTGATTGAGCCTCGGTTCAAAGGAAAACAATACAAAGCATAATAAAAAGGATGCAAAATAAGGACTTCATGTCCATCAATCTTGGATGGAGCCAAAGATTCACTATTTTTTGGCTTTGGGTATGATGGAATAAAGCAAAATGACTCTTTATACTGTCTGCGTTTCTTTCAATTGTGAAGTAGCAGTTAGTCAATGCAACTTTCGACGCTCATCATGGGTCATCCGGAGCAGTCGCGCTATGTTTTTAAACATAGGGGTCAGGCTGCGTATGTCCAACCCTCCTTTACCCCGCAATGGGCGAGAGCCTTTAAGGCATTGAGGTAATGTTGTTGTTGTTGTTGTTGCAAAATAAGGACTTCCCAAGGGTAACACATCCTAGTACTACTCTCCCCTAAGCGTATTTAACTTCGAAGTTCTGATGAAATTCAGAATATTAGTGTTTGTATAGATGCATCCAAGATTTTATACTACGAGTTTTAAAGTAGAATAGTTTTTGCTTACTTTGATACATAGGGAATATTTTACTTCCAAAGCGAGTCTTTTAATTAATTGAATCCAAAACAAATACCAAAACCTATAACCAAAGTAGAGTTTGCTAACTTAGATATAAAAGTCGAAAATGGCTTAGGAGTTTGTTAATATTGGAGCATGTATTTATAAGCTAGGAATATGTTGAAAAGACTGTTTCTCTCGTCTCAATTTATGTGATGACGCATCTTTTTAATTTATGACCCAAAAAAAGATATTTTATATTCTTTTTAACTTTATTTAAAAGTGAGGGATTTTGAATATCAAGAAGACACAAGATATACATGTGGAAAGAACATGGAATAAAACAGATATTAGAGCTTTAATTGGCAGGGCATGTGACCTACAACACTGACAAATTTAGACAAAATAGAAGTTGAGCCATTGGGTAAAATTGGCTAATTGATTGGTCTCGTGATGACTAGTACTGCAAATCTATTGCTGAATTATTTTATCTGACTGACTGACTGACATATTTGACATGCATCCATCACTTAATTTAAAATTCCATGCTTCCCCCATTATTCCCAAATTCCATTCCCGACCACTCCTACTCCAGCATCCAATGCGAAGCCTGGTATCGTTTTTGGTTGCTGGTTAGAATTATACAATTACCAATAATATAAAAATGAGATTATATGTAATGATTCAGTTCGCTATCGATATTATTCGCTTTGGGTTTAGATCTGCACGGTTTTAAAGCATGTCACTAGTAGGTAAGATATGTTTACTTATATACCAGCATTTCTTTTGTGTTTTGCAGTTGTGGAACTTCTCTTCTTAAGATAGATTTTTGCATTATAATAAAATAACACATTTGAAATATTATTTTTTGCGAGCTTTTTAATGTAATTCTTGCCAATTTATTATCAAAACAAGCCTCAAAATTGGTGAGTTGGTTGTTATGTAGGTGAGATTTTATGGATAAATTAAGTGTTCATGCATTTTTTGATGATTGTATTCGAATACGTGATCTAATCAACTTTAAAATATGTTTTGATAAATAATTGTTGGTAGTTCAAATAAGAAGCATAAGTGTCGCTTAAATTTCAAATGCATTCTCCCTAACCAACCACCAAACAATCCCTCCTACTCCTACATCCAAGGCAAATTTCGGGATCATTCAATTCTTGGTTAGAACTATATGGATATTAATAATATAAAAGTGAGATTTAGATAAAATGAAACGTCTAAAATATTATTTTTTTTCGAGTTTTCTGTTGGAACTATTAAGTCATGTTTGCATTTTTAATCTGAACTATCATTAGTTCAAAACAAGTCTTTAAATTAGTGAGATAGTTGCTACGTAGATGACGATTTATGAGCAAATTAAGTTGTCACACACCCTTTTAGAGATTGTAGTTAAAATTTGGTTGAGTCAGCTTTACAGCTTGTTAGTTAAGCAAGACTTAGTTATTCATGCATTAGTTATTTCATCTTTTATCCTACATAAAATATGCATAAATATACAGATTAGCAATATTATGTTTTATGTAAAAAAGGAGGGGGGAGGAGGGGGCGGGGGGCAGATCAAACATGGTAAAACTTATGTGAGATTTTATGCGGAGATTATTCTTTCACCTTTTTTTTAATCAATATATAAAATTATGTTAATTTCAATACATGCATTCCTTCCTAACCAACTACCAAACAATCTCCAAGTGTTTTCGCGCGCGTGTATATATATATATATTTGATAAGTTAATAAAGAATATTATCTTAAAATATTTTTACATAATAATTTGAACATTCATTATGACATTGGGGTAGGGGTAAAGTTATGGGAGCAGAGAGGATGAGACTATAGGCTGGTTTTTTTTTTATAAATATGGGATGTGAATAAGTATTTATTATTTTAAAGTTATTTTCTTTTTAATTTAAAAATTCTTCATATAAATAAACCCACTAATTAATCATTAATCACTGTGATAAAATAATAAATATTTTTTTCTTTTTAATAAAAAATTTTAGATTCAAGCGCTAAAATTTTACATTTATTTTAATTCGTAGAACTTAAATATTACATTTACCTTTAATAAGAAAATATGTTAATTATTTTAAAATAAATTTTTTTACACAAATTTAAATTAATCGAACCCAGAAAATAAGCGTGGAGGTCCCAATCTACCTAACCTGCATTGAGAAAGGTTGTCTTGTTACATGGCATTTGTCATTCCTATCTGTCCTTTTCATCTGATTCCATGTTATAATTTGACTGTCCAATTTTGGACTTTCTTTTAACTTACACAAATATTTCACAATTAAAACTCTCCTAAAATTTTCATTAAAAAAAATATGATTTTTTTCAAAGAAGGCAAGAATAAGAGGGTTAATGAGGTCAGGATAATTTTATTTTGGTAATAATAAAGCTATTGTTTATAAAATTAGTAGTATTTTGATTACTCACTCATAAAACTTTGGAAAAAAATAATTCTAGTAAAAGTTTCGAAATAATTTATAGACACACATATTTTTAAGATTTATATGTGAACAAAAGTTATATTTTATTGTAATATTTTTGAATACACTCATTCAATTTTAACTTTGAATATTCTTTTATTTTATAATAATTTTATTTTTTTAATATTTAATCAAACATCGTCACATAAATAAATGATGAGTGTTTCTTAAAGAGAGAGAGTGACAACCTAGAGATAGAAAAAGGGTAGTATGTCAGCAAATATCTTGACATTCCGTGACCCTATTACATTTATCATTATTGATTTATTTTTGCTTATTAATCAATATTTACATTGAAATTCGATAAGATTTCGAGTTTGCACATATTAAAGTTCATTTTTGGAGATAAAACTTTTATAATATTATTTTCTTTCATTTCTAGAAATTCAAACTCAGACGGTAGGTAAAAGAATCTCAACTATCTCATTATAATTCATGCATGTTGATCACTATTATGTCTTCTTTTTTTTTTAATTTCACTCGATGTCTAGTATTCGTGAGTCATTCGATTAGACATGGATTCAGATTACGCATGGCGGAGCCCTTTTTGGGAGACAACACTCTTAATAAATTTCTTTTTTTCATTTTTAAGCGTTCGAGCTCGAAACATCTAATTAAGAATGAAGAAATCTCGGATATCCCACCATAATTCATCCAAATCACATCACATCATCCTTTCTATAAAAACCTCTTTTTTTTTCATTCTTCACGTCAACAAAACCATTAAATAAATTTCACTCAATGTCCAATATTCGTATCAGAGTTTGACTATATTCGAATTCAGATTTCTCATGCCCTTTTTCGGAGGCAACGCTCCTAACAAATTTCTTTTTTCTTTATTTCTAAGCGCTGAAACTCAAAACCTCTAATTAAGAAAAAACGAAGGAATCCTGACTATCTTACCACAATTCGGATTACTTTTACATCATCGCTTCTATAAAGCCCTCTTCTTTTTTTCATTCTTCACATCAACAAAACCATTAAATAAATTTCACTTTATGCCCAATATTCGTATCAGAGTTCGACTATATTCGGATTCAGATTCCTCATGCCCTTTTTCGGAGGCAACTCTCCTAACAAAATTTCTTTTTTCTTTTCTAAGCGCTAAAACTCAAAACCTCTAATTAAGAAAAAACGAAGGAATCCTGACTATCTTACCACAAAGTCGGATTACTTTACATCATCGCTTCTATAAAGCCCTCTTCTTTTTTTCATTCTTCACATCAACAAAACTAATAAATAAAGAGAGAGAAACATAAAAGTAGAGAGAGAAATGGCATCAAGAAGATTGCAAAGTAAAATTGCATTGCGTAGCAAGCTTCATCTTTTAAGAATACTCACAAACTCCAAATCAGTAAATAATACTATCACTATCTTCTTCTTTAATTTGAAAAACATAAATTATTTTTCTTTAAAAAGAAATTCTGGGTGATGTTAAACAAGCTATGTTATATTTTTTTTATATTATATACTCCTTCCTCCGTTTTATTTTACATGAAATTGTTGTTGTTTGGAGAGTTAAACAGGTTTTTCTTTATGCAGAATAATAATATTTTAATCATTAGTTATGTTAACTTATATATTTAACATAGATTTAAATTATCTAAATTTTTATTTTAAAATATTTAAAGAATACGTACGGAGCCGATATTTGAGGTGAGGGTCGATAATAGCCTCCCTATCTCTACACGAATATATAACAAAAATTAAGTATTTTGATCTTTGTACTTGTGAAAGAAAATATTGTAAATTAAATTTGTTTATTTATTATTTTTTTTGAAGGTGAAAAAGAATTCTATCATCTTGGATGCTTTCATTTATATCATCAAGCTAAGACTCCAATTAGAAGCCATTCAAAGAGAGTATCAACAACTCTTAAATCATGTCCAAGTACACACACTCTCTCTCTCTCTCTAGCTAAATAAATATTCTTTTCTTCAAAATTAAAGGTTTTTTTTTTTTAACATATTGTTTTTGTTGAACCTATTATAATTAACCTTATCATAGTTTAATTTACATATGCCAATACAAAATTATTACTTCCTCAATTTCAATTTGTTTGTATAGTTACTCGGCACACGGTTTAGTAAAGTTTTTTTTTAAAAAAAAGAAACATTGAATATTACGATTTTGAACAAATTGAAATGGAGGGAGTATATAATTTAATTATTTTTTCTTTGGTTGTTATTTAATATGATGGCGACGTGAGTTGAGTTAATAATAAGTGTAATGCTAAAGAAATATGGAGTAGGGTCTAATAAATTATGTAGCTAAACAAGAAAATTCATCATAAATTTTATTTAGTAACAGATTAGCGATATATATATATATATATATTGGTTAAATTTGTTTGGATTTGAGTTGGTATTGATGTTGTAGGAAGTGAAGGTGGAAAAGCTTATTGGGACAAGATTTTTGGTGAAAGTGACAAGCAAAAAGGGGAAAGATGTTCTAGTATCAATTTTGGAGGTATTTGAAGAGATGAAAATAAGTGTTGTTCAAGCTAGTGTTACAAGTAGGTACTTCTTTGGGATGGAAGCTATTGTGGAAGCTCAAAATGAAGATAATTTGGATGTAAAAGGTTTGACTAGAGCACTTGAAATGGCTATCCACAAGAAAAGTATTGAAAGTCTCTAAGTAATATATAGCCTCCTTTTGGGAGGAGTTAATGTGGCTCTAAGTTTTTGTCCTTCTATTATTATCCTTCTAGCTAGTTGTTATTGTAACTAGGTAAAAAAAAATCACTTTCTTTTTGTTAGCCATAAGCTATGAAAGTGAAAGAGAAAAGACAAAATGTGAAGTGTGTTGACCTCTTCTTTCTTGTTTATGTTATAATAACTTAGTGTTATCACCTCCAAAGAATATTGTGGTCTAAATGGGATTGCTCAAGAACCCTTAACAAGAGCTCTAGATTTCAAGTCCTGAATATGAAAATAATTATTGATAGGGCGTACATACTTCCCCCGGAATGATCCATACATGATATGAATCTAGATTAGTCACAAGCTCCAATTTCAGTATGAAAGCATCTAGTTTTTCCATTTAAGAAATTGCTTATGTAAAAATAGGGTGAGTCTCTTATAAGATCTTCCTTCTCTTTTTCAATGAAAAATCAAAAGAAGTGTTATCGCTCCAACTTTTTTGTTAAGTTTGAGAAAATATTCCCTTAAAAGAAATTTCGATTGTAATGACCTCGTAGTTAATAAAATTCTTTTGAGAGTACCATCACAAAAAAAAAAAAAACATCTTGCAATGCATGCGTGCATCCAAATTGAATTCAAATACCAAAAAAGTATCAAACACCAGATGAATTAGACTTTTGTGGAAATGAAGAAACGCAGGGCAATTGTCCTTTGGCAAGAAAGAATTTAATTCATGCATAAAGCATATAGCAATCTTGCAAAAGGAGAATACCCTGCGGTTCTTGTCCTCTCCAATTTTTGTTATTTCTTTGAGTAGTTTCTCATTTGTTCACCAACATTTATAGTCACTTGATATTGGCATAATTCACTTAGGATATGCTCATGAAAAAGAAAGGAAAAAGAAAAAGAAAAGACATGTAAAGGTTGTGGCTATATATATTCTTCTTGTTTAAAGGGTCTTTACATTAATTAGGGGTGGATGGTGACTTTTAGATACTAATTCGATGTAATTCAATAATTTTGATCAAACTTTTATATTTATATGTTGATTTAGAATCAATTTACTAGTATATTGTTCATAATATTTATCTTCTGAATTTGACTGTGTAATTATATTCACATGCATGAAGTCAATAGATCATATAACTCCATCATGACTTCATTATTGTTTCTTTAATTTCTTGAGGTAACACATAGCTCCATCATGACTTCATTATTGAGTCTTTGATTTCTTGATTTATTCTCTCTGTTCATTGAAAAGATGTTGAATTAGGCTTATGCTCTTTCGAACTAGCACTAATAATGTATATCTTGCATAGATCACTTCATATGTTATATGTTCAGATGTGCCATGTGAATTCAAAATTTTAAGTTCATAGATTTTTATATTTTTGAAAAAGATATTTTGCCGAGTTTTGAATAATATTTGATCGGGTTGGTGCCCCGATATGATGAGACTCGAAGCTTCAACATGGGTCAGTCTATTGGGCCTATGACCTTGACCGGCATAACCTCACCTCGTCGGTTCCCCCAACCTATCCATCCTTGAGTCCAAGCGATAATTTTGACCGGCCCAACCCGACCTAACTTATAACATGCTTAGTGTGAAGTCCCGCCCAAATTTTGCCCCAAAATCAGCGCAGAAACATGTCAGCCGCGCCCCAGAAGACCCAGGAGGCTTCCAGAGCCATTGGAACAGTAAAGTAGTTGTTGGAACAGTGATTTGGCCGTTGTTACAGTGTTTTGGCCGTTGAGAGGGACTTTGTGTGTAAATATTAATTACACGTTGGCCCTTAGGGAGTTGTATATATAGGAGGACCATTTTCATTTGTTAGGCATCAAGGAAAGCACACAAAACATAGAGATTATCAAGCAAAACATTGTATAGCTTTCAAATTCTCTAATAAAGAGTTCTTTTTTTGTTCCTTCAGATATTCAAGTTCCTTCATCGTCTTTTGCTTAGTCTTTCTAAGTTCTGGTAAGTATTACAGTCATGCTGACTAGCAACTTGAGCGTTGAAGGTTTGCTAGGCCGCATGATTCGTTAGAATTACGACCAAGTCCGTGATATTAGGTTTATGTATTTGGGTGAAATCTCCAGAGTTAGAGGGCCGAGATGACAAATCAATTTAAATATAAATATCTATTAGGTTATTGAAAACTAATTCTTAACAACTTTCTTATAAGTCAATATGGACTATATATATTATCCAAATGTGCTCAACATTTATATAGACAAATTTGCATTATACCCAAACTAGCCTCAATAACCGTATGCTAGCTCAATCAACTCACATTTGCATGTATTGAACAAATTATATTTTTATCGACTACCTAAGACACACCTAAATCCAGTCTCTAGCATATGGAGAGCTTGGAGTTCTTGGTACCTTATTAGGATATCCTATGACAAAAAGAAAGCATATGCCAACAAATACCATTAAGACTATTAGCAAGAGATTCCCACAACATAATTTCTTTTTCATGGAATCATGGTCAAAAATTTTAGAGATCTCATTCTTTTACCTTTTGTGATATTATGCTGCTAGTTGTTGTTGCTTTCTCTGATGAGTGTCACAATAATTTGTTAATGTTGACATAAATTCTCATTAAATAGTAGTCCTATATTCACTTTTATTTCTAATTAAAAGGTCAAAGAATAACTTCTACGGTATCCAAAGACGGATCCAAGATTATACGTCTTTTTCCCGAAGTTATATGCAATGAGAAGTGGAACTCTTTTAATCACTGATAAAATCAAACAAAAAAAAAGGACATTTCAATGCACAAAACATCTTGGATAATCAGAGTTTGAAAAAGGTGCACCCAAAAGATGATTACTTTTGGGGGCAAATATTTGGTCTGGAACATATCATAATATTTGTGTGGCTATACTTTTGACACTTGTATAGTGGCCTTATCATGCTATAACGTTTATTTTGTTATAAAAAATTCTCACAGATGGGAAAATGAAAGGATTCTAACTTATACTATTTTTAAATTTAGAAGTGTATCATTTTTTTCGAAACAGACTAAAACATAAAAAATTATGCCACATAAACTAAAAGTTCGAAAAAGTATATTTTTAAGTGTGAAAGAGGGTGCTAAAAAGTTTGCACTTCAAATCAATTATTCCTTTAGTCCTAAGACATGGCATATGCATTAAAATATACTCCGATAGAAGAACACTTAGCTTTCCGGCCTGTTAGCTATAAAAGAGTTTCATGTAGCATTAGAAATATACAACATCAAATCAATAGGTCAAGAAACAAAAATTCAAGCTATGTGTGGATGCATTATTGGGTTAATTTTCTTTGGCAAATAGCCACATTTCATTTTTATTCTATGCAAATATAGTCATTTATTGCCAAAGAAGATTTGCCCAGTAACTCATTCATACAATATTACTCCTATGCAGTAAAAGAAATTTTGTTTAATTTTCTCGAAATACACTATAATACGTTGTTAAATACGTGGTGGATCAACATAAATAGAAGGATACATGACCATATTATATAATGTATGTTATTATTGTAAATCAAAAGAGTTCTTTCATCCACCATAATTCGGGTGGATGCAGCTCGACCGGAATCATATGTATAGTATATGTTAGTATATATTGTAAATATTATATATTTTTATATAATTTTGTTCGATATGTTAAAAACATAATTTATTAGCAGAATTGTAAGTTTGAAAAGAAAGAAAGAAGGACTAGCCCGCCCCAGTCCGTGACCCTTCTAGTGTTGGGTTGGATTGACCATTTTCAAGCCTTTTCAAATGAAGACCCAACGTATTCTAACCCATCAAATTCTTTAGCCGACGAGGCTTAGGCTGGGTGAGGTTGAATTGGCCTGTTATGATGACTCTAATAAGAAAATCATTTATTCTTTTGAATTTTTCACTAATAGATGATTTAAATTATTATGACAGGTATTTATCAATATAATTCAAGAATGACTAAGAAAATTAATTACTATTTTCCTTTTTCACTAATGTAGGCGATTTAAATAATTATGACAGATAATTTATCTATATAGTTCAAGCTGACATAGTACTTCCTATGACTAGAAAAATTATTTATTTTTTCCTTTTTCATTAATAGGTGATTTAGATGATTATAAGTTTTTATCTATATAATGTGAGGTGACGTAGTACTCCTTATA